>SJXO01001286.1:0-23203 GCA_006408615.1 Connochaetes taurinus
AATAAGACACAAGGAAAAGAATAGATAAACCGATTATTTCTGGAAGACACGGACAAAACTCCCAGGAAGCTGGTTGAGAGCAGTTTCTCAAAGGTGACCCAAATGAGAAGAAAAGCAAGGAAGACGGATCAATGCATGTGTGTGGCTGATAACGCAGGGACTAGCACAACATCGCAAAGCAACCGTACGCCAATTTAAAACATATAAATAAAATACGCCGTGTATAGAGAGAGAGCCAGGCCCCAGGACCGCAGGGTCAGCGCCCCGGGAGACGTCGGGGGTGAGCTCTGGGCCGCGGGACCTCGGGGGTGGGCCCGGCACAGAGACCGCAGGAGACCCTGAGGGTGGCTCTGACGCGCACTCGTGCTGGACGGATGCTGGTCAGGAGCACTCATGCTGGACGGATGCTGGTCAGGAGCGTCTCCTTGAACCCCTTCCTGCGGGTTGGCAAATCCCACTCCCCACCCCCAACTTCCAGACAGAAAGTAACACAAAGCCTTGAAAGAAAAATGCAGCACAGACCAATTATAGGAAGGAAAAAAAACACAGGCACAGAAAAGCGATCTGCAGACACTGTCATCAGAGTGAGAGAAATCGAGGCCGAAGAAAATCGAAACCTGGCTGCAAGCCCACCGTCCATCAGCAAATAGACCAGCTCAGCTCCCCTGAGCAACTGTAGGGACCAAGCCCAGGACTAGGACAAGAGCACAACCCCCCAGAGCAGATGTGGCAGCAACGTGGCTGGTCAGAACCCTAATGAAGCAAAGCTCCCCCCCGTCCAGGACTCACACCCAGACCATGAGGATAACTCCAAATCGTGAACGGCCTACACCAGGAAGACTGCAGGACCTCATTTGCCAAGAATTGAACACAGACTAAGACACACGCTACTCCTGGATAGACGGACAACATGCGGGCTTTTAAAACCTGATTCTCCACAAATCAGCTCAGAGATTCTCGATAATTGAAACAACCTCCCAAAAGAATTCTTTGGACTTTAATAACATGATTTCAAAATTATCTAGAAAATTAAATAGGCAAAATATTAAATAAATATTCAGAAAAGAGAGAAGGTCCTGTTTCATGAGACACTGAGATATTACTTTGAGCTCAACTCCTGGACCACAGGCCAGATGGGTTCAAACCCAAACAGAAGCAGCATGGATAAGACGCAAGAGCACTTCAGTTCGTGAAAAAGGGTGCACGACCAGGTGACGGGAAAGTTATCCACAGAGGAAATGAACTGTCACCCATCTCCTAAGCATTTGTCTAAAGGAAAGAGTCAGAGTTATGGCACAGATGTATATGCTTTTTGGTCTTTTCTATAAAAGCAAACTTTGAAATAACTTAAACAGTCAACGAGAGGGAGATGACTGGCCGGCCCCGTGTCTTCTGCGCACCCTCAGCTGTCAGGGCGCACAGACGGCCCCGGGGGCCTCGTGCTGCCCTGCAGGAGCCAGCCTGCCCGTGAGGCAGCAGAGCGCCCTGTGCCCCCAGCGCAGGACACCAGCCGTGTATTCACAAGCCTACGCACAGAAAAGGCTCAGAATGACAAAGCTCAAAATAGTAACTGGTTATCTCAGGGTGGTGGGACTATGGGTCATTTTTATTCTTTCCGATAGGAGCATTTTCAAGTGAGAAAATCAATGTTTTTATTTACATGGCAAAGAAGAATGTGTACCCTACACCGAAATTGTTTAAGATAAAATAACTTTGAGGCACTTTAATTAAAAATGATATATTAACAACAATAACAGAAGGGCGATTATAGCATACATCTTTGTATTCAATACGCATTTTCTGGGTGCCTATGATTCCCAAAGTCTTAGGCTCTAGGAGATGCTGGAGAGCAAGACAGGAGGTCAGCCTAGGGGAGGGGAGCAGGACTGGCTGGGAGCTGGAGGCCTTCCTTCCAGGTCCCACCCAGCAAGGCTCCTGGTAGGAGACGCATGCTCGGTGTCAGTGAAGAAGCCCTGAAGTTTCCAAAACGAAGCAACAAAGACCCCACACTCGTAACTCATAGAGGAAGACAGGAAGCAGTAACATGCAGACACGCCAAACCATCAGTCACGGGGACAAAAGGCCAAACAGCAGCAAGGCAAGGCCTCACCCCCAGTCCACCATCAAGAGGGCTAGAAACACAGCACCGAGCAGTGGCAGCGTAGATGTCAAAGTTAAATAGAGTTAGTAGGGATGTTGGAGGAGGGCATGGCAAGCCACTCCGGTGTTCTTGCCTGGAGAACTCCACGGACAGAGGAACCTGGCCGGCTCAGTCCATGGGGCACAAAGAGTCAGACATGACTGATCAACTCACACACATACAGCAGGAATGTAAACAAACGCATCACACTTGTAAACAACTTGCAAAATAAAATGCCACAAAATGCTTAAACATGCCAATCAGTCCCCTCTGGGAATCTGCCCCACTGAAATACCGAAAGAAAAAGAAACCAGAGTGAAAGATCAACACCACACTGTTGAGATTAAAGAGTTGGACCATAAAGAAGGCTGAGTGCCGAAGAACTGATGCTTTGGAATTGCGCTGGAGAAGACTCTTTGAGAGTCTCCTGGACAGCAAGGAGATCAAGCCAGCAACCCTAAAGGAAATCAACCTGGAATATTCACTGGAAGGACTGATGCTGAGGCTGAAGCTCCAATATTTTGGCCACCTGATGCAAACAGCCGACTCACTGGAAAAGACCCTGGTGCTGGGAAAGATTGAGGGCAGGAGGAGAAGGGGGTGAGAGAGGACGAGGTGATTGGATGGCATCACCGACTCCATGGACATGAGTTTGAGCAAGCTCCTGGAGATAGTGAAGGGCAGGGAAGACTGGCGTGCTGCGGTTCACGGGGTCACAAAGGGTCAGACACGACTCAGTGACCGAGCGACGACACCAATGCCATCTTTGCGTTCAGTGACAGTGAAGCCTGGGCGTCCACCACAAATGACACATCAGACCTCGTGTGTCTGTGAAATGACGTTAGAGGAACAGATGACCTGATCCCTGGGCGAACCTGGAAACACTGCACTACGTGAAGGGAGCCAGATGCAAAGGGCCGCACGGTGACGGAACTGAGCCTCAGGCCCCTGAGCACACGCTCGGCTTATGGCCCCTGCAGCCCAGTCCCCAGGCCCACGGCCCTGCACACAGAACGGCAGGGCATGGAGACACGGCGTGGACTTGGGGACACACAGGCGTACGGCACACACTCAGACACAGCCCCACAGGTACACAAGCAGCCGGTGTGGACAGCAGGAGCCACGGACACACTGGACCATGGTCATCGTGGAGCCTGGACCGTGGACGATCAGCAGGGACCAGAAACACGTGGTGCAGACTCTCCAGCCAGTCCCTGCCTGGGGTCCCCCTCACAGGCACCCGAGGCAGGGGCTCCCCGCCAGGGAGAAACCTGGGGCCACTCGCTGCAGTGTTGGCCTGGGCCCGGACCCTGACCCAAGCACCGCCAGCCCAGACTCTGGGGTCCCCAGCTGGGTCTTTGAAGCTGCATATTCACCGTATTGCCTGTGTTGGGTCACCCTGCCTTTCCACATCCGCTGTATGACGGGGGGGTCACCTCTGCCCCTCCACAGGCCAAGCTGGGAGCCCTCCCTGAGGCCCCCAGTCCATCAAGTCTGACAAAGAGAGCAGAGACGCCTGGGCTGCCAACCCCACACAATTGCTATGGACATCCCTCTGACTCTCAAAACACAGCAGTTTGGACAACTCAGCCAGAAGGGTCTGGCATGCAGCCTCCTTGGAATTGTTACTGCTGTCATGGGGGAGGGGTGGGGTGGGGCTCCAGGGAAAGGCCAGGAGCACATTGAGGGAGGCTTGCACCTGCTTGCCCCAGCCCTGGCTCACCCTGGGCGGGCACACAGTCTCCAGGTCAGGCTCACGCCCAGAGAGACACAGAGCTATGGGCAGACATGTGGCAAGGGCAGCACCATCTCCAGGAACTTCTTTGTCACTGACTTTCCAGATGCTGATTCTTGCCCAGGAGGCTGAGGCAGTTGCCATGGATACAGCCTCCTGGTCTCAGCCAAGGTGCCTCAGCCTCCGCCACGCTCCCCACTCCAGCCCCATCCTGGGCTGCACGTAAAGCACAGGGCCCTGGACTAGCGGCCCTGAGCCTGCTCCGAAGCCCAGAGACTCCGGGCAAGGCCGAGGAAGGGCCAGCCCTGGCAGGTGCAGGCCCCCGAGCCAGAGAACACGACGTCCACAGCTCACTCAAATAGAAACCTCACAGCTGCCTACCTCATACCAAGGACGCTCGGAGGTCAGCACCGGCAGTCCCATCACACAGAGGAAGAAACTGAGGTTCAGACGGCACATCCAAGTGTCCAGGCTCATGACTCAGGAAGAGGAGGAGCTGGGGCGTGCCCAAAGTACAGGAAGGTCCAGCCAAATGTTCTCACCCCCTCCCACCCCTCCTCTAGGGCTAGAGGGCAGGTAGGGGCCACACCGAGTGGACATCAGGGGCTCCAGGCCCCCAGCTTCTTTGAGGCATGGTGGGTGACCACTGGAGAGACACTCTCCTGTCCCTCCTGACCGCCACCCATGTGGACACGGCCCATGTGGGCACTGGCTGACCACCGCCCATGTGGACACGGCCCACGTGGGCACTGGCTGACCACCGCCCATCTGGACACGGCTCACATGGGCAGCTGTGCCCTTGGACTGGCTGAAGGGCTCTGTCCAGCATGAAAGAGGCCTGCTACCTTTGTCGCCTGCAGCAAAGCTCTGGCCAGGGAGGTCTCACCCACTGCAGCCATGGAAACCCTGGCAGTGGGTGCCTTCACGCCATCAGACTCTTCATTTCAGGGTACATAGTATGCCTCCTGCACCCCTAAGGGTCAGCGTGGCTGGTGGTTACGAGCTTGGACTTTGGCTTAGTCTAGCTGGAATCTGCCCTGGTTCCTGCAAAATGTCTGAGCTTCTCTCAGTTTCCAGTCTGTAAAGTAAGAGTGTCACCTCCTCCCTGTAAAGATGAGGGGCCCTGCCAATGATGATTGAGCGGGGAACCTGAACTTCTACTCCACCAAGAAGCAACAAAGCAGAAAACCCTGTCTCCTCACTGAGAAGGATCAGAGACCCAGCTAAAACAGGGTTAATAAGAACCAGAGTCTCAGAAAAACATGTGGAGATGCCCAGGCTTCAATCATCCTCGTCCATCAAAAAGCCAGGAAGACTTCAGACTGAATGAGAAGGGCAGCCATAGACTCTGACCCTTGAGATAACAGAGGTTCTACCACTTTCTGACAAAGACTTTGTAGCAGTGATGGCAGCCCTTCCACAACCAACCACGGACGTGTCGGAAACGAACAGACGGAAGGAAGCATCCTGAGCAAAACCAAGAAGAACTAAATGGAAACCTTATAACTGAAAACTACCACAGCCAATGTGAAAAGCTAAGAGGATGGGCTCAACGGGAGAAGAGAGGGGACGTGGGGAAGAGCCCTCAGGCCCAGAGACGGAGCCGGGGGCAGGGGAGGAGGGGCCCCCGGGGCTGCAAAAGCCGATCAGAATCGCAGGCAAGGGGAAAGGAGAGGAGCCTTCCACAAGCCATAATCTTTCAGGAGGGTCTGAAATATCCCCAAATGGAAGAAACGTGGCAGAGAGGCACAGAGAGCCGACACTTTCGGAAGAATGGCGCTAACAGACCTGCTGAATGTAGAGCTACCACAAGCCTCAGTTTTTAAAAAATGCACCGTCTGCAATAAAGTGAAGCCCAATAACTGATGTGTGTCCTCAACAATGGAGCCACAAAATACATGAAGTAAAAACCAATGGCAGTGTAAGGAAAAACAGACAAGCGCAGTACTATGAACGGAGGCCTCAGCACCCACCTTGCCAACTGACAGAACAGTCAGACAGAGAACCAGCAAGGACACAGAAGACTCATTAACACCTTCAACAGAATCTAATCCACATTTATGGAACATGCCACACAAAAACAGCCATCTACATACTCTTGCCAAGTGCCCATGAAACATAAACAAAGACAGACCATATCTTGAGCCTAAAATAAACCTTTCCAAATTTAAAATACTCGAAATCATACAGCGTGTGTTCTCTGACCACACGGAATCAGGCCAGAAATCAGCAACAGAAAGATGCTGGAGTATTTCCAAACATTTAGAAAATAAATAACACATTTCGAAACAATCTTTAGATCGAAGAAAAGTCTAGAGAAAGTTTAAGAACACACGAAGCTGAATTAAACTGAAAATGCAACATACTGAAATGTGAGAGACACAGCTCAAGCGTGCTGAGAGGCGACCTGATACACCAGGCGCACACACGAGGAGAGAGAAGCGCCTCAAACCACCGACCTCAGCCCAGCACCAGAACGGAGAAAAGGGAGAGCAAAATAAACTCAGAGCAAACAGAATGCAGAAGGTAATAAAAACAAGGGCAGAAAATAGTGAAATTGAAAACAATTTTAATTATTGAAACTAATTGTTATTTCCTTGAAAAGATCAATAACACTGACAAACTCCTAGCAAGACTAACCCAAACCTCCCCAAAGAGAGAGATACTGAGAGAGAAGACCTAGGTTACCGATACAAGCAATGAGGCAAGGGCTGTCGCTAGAGATACTGCACGTATCATAAGAGTAATAAGGGACCACAGTGAGCAGCTCTACACACACAGTTTCGACAATTCAGACTTAATGGACCATGTCCTCAAAAAAATGCAACTACCTCAGCTTACCCGACAGGAGACAGACAACGCAAACACCCCTTAACTACTAAGGAAATCGGAGCCACAAGATTGAAACTCCCTGAAGACACGTCTCTAGGCCAGCTGGATTCACTGTAGAATTCTACCAAATATTTAAAGAAGAATTCACAGCACTTTCACACAATGGCTTCCAGAAAATAGAATGGGGAAGGAACACTTCCAAATCCATTTTTGGAAGGCTGTATTATCCTGATATCAAAGCCATACAAAGACTACCCAAAAAAAAGAACAAAACAAAGCAAAAAAAACTGACAGATCAATAGCCTTCATGAATACAGATGCAGACACCCTTAAAAAAATGTTAGCAAATGCAAGTCAGCAGACTCTGAAAGGGATTACATAGCATGACCCTGTTCATTCCAGGAAGTAAGTCTGGTTCAACAGTCAAAAGTCAGTCACTGTAATTCACCATATTAACAGGCAGCGGAAGAAAAGGTCACGTGAGCATATCAAGGTAGAAAGAACATTTGATAAAATCTGACATTGACAAATGGAGACGGAAATGGCAACCCACTCCAGTGGTCTTGCCTGGAGAACCCCAGGGACGGGGGAGCCTGGTGGGCTGCCGTCTAAGGGGTCGCAGAGTCGGACACGACTGAAGCGACTCAGCAGCAGCAGACATTGACGAGAGGAAAGCTGATTCATGACAAAAACTCTCAGAAAAAAAGGAATACAGAAGAACTACCTCAGCTTAATAAACAGCATCTACAAAAACCTACAGCAAAGTGAAAATGAAAGCCGCTCAGCTGTGTCCAGCTCTTTGCAACCCCATGGACTGTAGTCTATGGAACTGTATTCTCCAGGCCAGAATACTGGAGTGGATAGCCTATCCTTCCTCTAGCAGATCTTCCCGACCCAGGGATCGAACTGAGGTCTCCTGCACTGCAGGCAAATTCTTTACCAGCTGAACGAGGGGAGACAGAACCCTGCAGCAGACACGGTGCCTCACGGGAGGGGCAGGGGTATTTCCTCCCCGGCAGCGAGGCACAGGTGCCCACGCTCTCCCTCAGCGTGGTGCTGGGAGCCCTGGCTGATGCAGTAAGAGGAAAGAAGGGACGAGAAGGCAGGAAGAAGTGAGGCTGTTCCGTTTGCAAACGGCACACTCGTCTACACAGACAACTCCAGAGAATCCTTTAAAAAAAATCTCCTGAAACTAACAAGTGCATTCAGCAAAGTCACAGAAATAAAGACAAATATAATGTTAAAAAATGTATTGCTTTTCTACGTAGCAATAGCAGTGGACATTTGAACACTGAAATTTTAAATATTACACCATTTGTACACACGTAAAAATGAAAGAAAAACTTTTAGATGTAAAGCTGACAAAACATGCACAGCTCTTGAATCCCAAAAACGGCAAAATGCAGAGGAAAGAGATCAATAAGGTCCATATGAACGGAGAGACATGGCATGTTCATAGATTGGAAGACTCAACACAATAAAGACACGAATTCTCTGAAAATTAACAATCCAATTTTATACAACTCCTATGAAGGTTCTGTATATATATTGACAAGATTATTCCAAAATTTATATGGAAACAGAGAAACTAGAATAGCCACAACAGTTTTTTAAAAAAGAATAAAGAGGGGGGAATGAGTCTGCCCAATTTTGAGACTTAAATAGTTCTAGTAATCAATACAGGTTAGATCTGGTAGAGAGATAGACACAGATCGATGGAACAGAAGCAGGCCCGTCGCACAGCCAGCCGACTTCTGACCGAGGAACAGAACACTTCAGTGGCGGAAACACTTCACAGCCTGTTCAACAAGTGGCCCCGGAGCACCTGGCTACCTGCAGGCAGAAAACTAACAAAAAAGAATCTCAACTGAAAGCAGCCTCACTCCTGAAACAAACACTCACTCAAGAACAGATCCCAGACTGACATGTAAAATATAGAATCATAAAACTTTCATGGAAAAAAAGTAGGAGAAAATCTTCATGATGTAGGTCTGGCAAAGAGTTCTTAGACTCAAAACCACAAGCCCTGTCTATAAAAGGGAAAACTGATTAACTGGACTTCATTATGATTTAAAGCTTTTGCTCTGCAAAAGTCCCCGTCACAAGGATGAAAAAAAATTACAGATTGGGAGGAAATCAACTAGTATCTAACAATCCAATTAGAACCTGAACAGAATACCTGAACTGACATTTCACCAAAATGGAGACACAGATGGCAGACAAGCCCATGAAAAGATGTCCAATATCAGTGGCCATCGCTGCTGCTGCTGCTAAGTCGCTTCAGTCGTGTCCGACTCTGTGCGACCCCATAGACGGCAGCCCACCAGGCTCCTCCGTCCCCGGGTCCTCCAGGCAAGAACACTGGAGTGGGTTGCCATTCCCCTCTCCAATGCATGAAAGTGAAAAGCGAAAGGGAAGTCACTCAGTCGTGTCCGACTCCTAGCAACCCCATGGACTGCAGCCCGCCAGGCTCCCCCATCCCCGGGATCCTCCAGGCAAGAGTACTGGAGTGGGGTGCCGTTGCCTTCTCCTATCAGTGGCCATTAGGGGAATGCAAATTAAAACCACCACGATACATCACTGCATACCCACCAGAATAGCTAAAATAAGAAACGGTGACAACAGCAAATGCTGGTAAGGATATGGAGAAAGCAGATCATTCGTACACTGCTGGCGGGAATGTAAAAGCATGTAAACAGGCACAGACACTCCGGATAACAGTCTGGTAAGATCCTAAACCGCTAGACATGCGCTGCAGTGCGGCCCGTAACCGCACTCCTAGGAGCTCACCCAGGAAACTCTCTTCACACAAAACCTGTGCACAGAGGTGCAGAGCAGTCTTGCAGCTGACATTTCAAAAGCTAGGAACAAATCACGTGTCCTCAACAGGTGAACAGTCAGGGCGACAATGGGCAGTAAAGAGGAACAAAGCGTAGACGTGTGCGACAGTGACTCGGCCTCAGTCACCCTGGTGAGCAGAGCCAGCCCCAAAGTGTATGCGTGTGCGACAGTGACTCGGCCTCAGTCACCCTGGTGAGCAGAGCCAGCCCCAAAGGCACGGTTCCATTAACCAGTATTCAATGCTCGTGAAGTGACAGGTGATGGGCACAGGTGCTGCATTCTGCTCGTCAGGGATGAAGGGGCAGTGCGGCGGGAGGAAAGTGGAAGCAGGCACAGAAGGGCAACAGGGCGGGTCCTGCTGGGGATGGAGTTTCTGTGTCTTGACTGTGCCGGGGTCACACTCCGGCTGTGGAATCATACTACAGCCTCGCTGGACAGCACCCTCAGCACCCTCTGTGCACACTGCAAGTCTGCGATGAGCTCAAGATATTTAATTTTTTACAAGGGGATGTTAACAGTAGCATCCAGCTCAGGAAGGTCATGGGACGATCACGTTAGAAGAGCAGCCAATACCCAGGAGACTTCACGGAAGAGCCAGCCTCGAGCTTTCGTCCTCCCCTCCTGGTCTGCTCGCCCTTCTAGCCCCGCCTGCTCGGTGTTTCACCAGAGGGCTCTGTACCCATGTCGCCCACTTGCNTTTTTACAAGGGGATGTTAACAGTAGCATCCAGCTCAGGAAGGTCATGGGACGATCACGTTAGAAGAGCAGCCAATACCCAGGAGACTTCACGGAAGAGCCAGCCTCGAGCTTTCGTCCTCCCCTCCTGGTCTGCTCGCCCTTCTAGCCCTGCCTGCTCGGTGTTTCACCAGAGGGCTCTGCACCCATGTCGCCCACTTGCCAGGCCAGGGACCCAAAGAAGCACAGGAGTGAGCGCACCACCCCAGGGGGCCTCACCCCATGGAAGGAGCCACCTCACGGCGACAAGACCCTGGCCACACAGGGCTCTCGCTCGTGCCCCTGCCGTGCCCCTGAGTCCCTGTGCTGCAGGGCTGGACAGTAGAAACACCAGGCCCCAGGACTGATCAGGAGGTGGAAAGAAGGATGCTCTCGCTTCCTGCCCATTCCCCGCCCCCACACTGCACTCGCAGAACCAGGGTCCCAGACAGCAGGTGTGGGGAGGGGCCACAGGCAGAGAGGGCGGGTGGTGCTGGAGGCCCCCTCGGGGATGCTCACCCTCAGACAGGAGGCTGCAGGACACCCAGGACACCCTCTGACCCCCCATGGGCTCAGCAGCGCCCTCACCCAGCCCCAGCCCCAGTCCAGCCTGCAGAGGGTCCAGGGGAGTGGGCAGCACTACCTTCAGCCACCTCAGTCCACAGTCCCTGCCGTCAGACCCCAGAGGCTGGTGACCAACCAGGAGGAGTGAGAACTAACCTGGGCCCAGCACACCGCAGACACCGCAGGCCCAGACTGGCAGCCACGCGGACGCCCGGGGTCAGTCACGTGCCACCTGTGCCCGCTCCCCTGCTGGATTTCAGTCCCGCAACACTCACTGCTCATCAGAGGAGCCTGGAGTCGGAGCTCAGCCTGTTGCAGATGAACCTGTGCCCCCAGATTCTTCCGTTGAAGCTCTGACTCCTAGTGGGACTATATCTGGAGATAGGATTCTTGGGAGGTAAATGGTTAAGCAAGGTCCTACGGATGGGCTTTAATTTAGTTTAAAGGATTAATTTAATAGAACAGGAAGAGACACGGAGACCTGTGTCTGCACACACAGAGAAGCAGCCCGGGAAGACACAGCGGGGAGGCAGCCGCCTACCGGCAGGGAGACGCCTCACCCAAGGCAACCCTGCGGGCACCTTGATATTGGACATCCAGCCTCCAAAGTGAGGCAGCGAGCACCTGCTGTTTCAGCCCCCAACCCTCGTCTCAGGCATCTGTGCGGCGCCCAAGCTGAAGGGAAGGTTCTGCCGGGGCAAGTCCATCTGTGGAGCCCGCCAGGAGGGAAGCCCCTGGGACAGGAGCAGGGCAGAGAGGCCGCCAGGCAGAGAAACACAGACCCACACCCCATCCCGCTGAAAGCAGCAGCCCCGGGTGCATGGGCTCCGATACTCTGGGAGCAGAGAGGGAGCCACCAGCTGGCGTGATGCGGGCTCCGAGAGGGGCTCCCCGGAGGGGCTGAGACCTGGAGAAAGTGGGGCACAGTGGGGCGGCCAGCCGGGCGAAGACAGGACACCCAGGGGCCTGCGCAGGCGGCCTGCGAGGGGTCCACAGGTTCCAGGGCTGTGCGACTCAGACGGGCTGTGGCAGGGCAGGAAGCGGCCCCTCTCAGGGGCCCCCCACCACTCCGCCAAGGAGGACCTGCTCTCCGGCCTTTCCCCAGTCCAGGAACTGGGACTGGAGTTGGCTCCGTCAGCAGCCATTCTCACCTCCTGTGAATTGGCAGCTCTGGGCTCACCAGCGTGAAATGGGGTGAGGGACGGCACCTGGAGTTGAACAGGAAGGCAGAGTCCAGGGCCCAGCTGCCCCACCCGCCTGAACAGCTGCCGGAATATCCACTGGCCACAGGCAAACATTCCCACTCCCACCAGGCATGAACTTGACCTCCCGTGACCTCTGCAGGCACACCAGGCACAGGATACCTGGATAGATGAGCAGCTGCTCCCTGCCACCTCTGCAGAGGGCAGGCCTCCCTGGCGGCTCAGATGGCAAAGCGTCTGCCTGCAGTGCAGGAGAACCAGGTTCAATCCCTGGGTCGGGAAGATCCCCTGAAAAGGAAATGGCAACCCACTCCAGTATTCTTGCTTGGAGAATTTCAAGGACAGAGGAGCCTGGCAGGCTGCAGTCCATGGGGTTGCAAAGAGCTGGACACGACCGCGCCTCTACAGAGGCACGCCAGGCTCAGCATGCTGCTGGCACCACCTGCAACCCTGCAGTGCAGCACAGTGGAGCTCCGGGCCCGAAGCCGGCAGCCTGCAGCCCCTGTCCTGCCAGGATCACCAGGCCCTTAGAGCTGGGCGGGCCCTTAGAGCAGGCCCTTAGAAGCATCCTCCTTCAGCACATGGGGTGCCATCTGCAGGCAGCAGCCAGGAAGGGCCTGGCTCTGGCTCCCCACAGCCCTCCAGGAGGATGTGAAGAATCCTAAAGCATAGGAAGAAGGGGGAGGGGGACCAGGAGAAGAGACACTGAGAGGCGAGCAGTGGAGTGAGCCGCCCTCAGCGGACACCCAGCAGCGGAGGTGCAGACGGAGGGAGGCAGGGAACCCCTACCCCTGCCTCTGGCGCCAGCATGGGGCTGGCAGCCCAGTGGAGCCACTGGCAGGAGGCAGGCACCTGGGAGCCAGGCAGACACAGCGGCCAAGCCTGTTCTGAATTATCAGCGATGCCTCAGGGATGCTGCCTGGGGAGAGTTTAAAGATGGGGTCCCCAACAGCCTCCCTCTGCCGCTCCAGGGGCCACTGGTCAGAACTCAGGCCCCTCCCCTGTCCCAGCAATTCCCAGCCTCGGGTGCGGATAGAAGAGAAGGTCCAGCAAACCCCAACCTGAGCAGGCATCAGAGACCCCGCCTGTAGGACCACATCACGGGACAGAGGAAGAGCCCACACAGGCGGCTCCAGCCCCAAACATGAGCTCTAGAGCCTGAGGTCATGAGCCGAGGTCAGTCCGCCTCCAGACCCAATGTCACTGGTCACTTGGAGCTAGGCACAGTGCCCTTGGCTCCCACACGTGGGCACAGGCTCACTGCTCACCTTGGCCCTCACCTGCTGGACCCCTCCTTGCCCAGGGCGGTATCCCCCAGGGCCCGGCCTCCTGGGACCACATTCCCATGCCCTCTGGCAGCGGCCCCAGCCAAGCCGGGTGCTCGGGAGGCAGGGCAGGGTGTGGACACAGACGTCCCTCCCTAGGCAACGCGGGAAGCTCAGGCCAGCGATAGGAAACCCTGACTTCTAATTACATGTCCTGGAAAGAAATCCCAGCTTAATTTGGAGTAAAATGAGATGCTGTGGTTAGAACTGTCCGCAGGGAGATACCTGCCAGAGCTGGGACAGACCTCTCCCCCCCTCAAGGGAAGCTCCAGGCTGGGCCATAACTGGTGGGGGACTCTGGGCCCAGCTCTTCATGGTCTGAGCGGACCCTGCCCCGATTCCCAGCTGCAATCAACCCCTCGAGACCAAAGGCTGGACTGGGGGCTCCCTGGGGGATGGGGAGTGCAAAGGTGCAGAGGTGGGCACAGCAGCAGTTAGGACAGGCAGGCCGCATGGGTGCCACACGCGGGGTGCCAGCAAGTGTCCTGAAGACAGCCAAGTAGCAGTATTCCCCACAGCCCAGCCCTGCCCCAGCCCACCACTTCCTCCTGGGCACTGCTCCCCACCGTCAGCACCCCGCCCAGGTCGGTCCCTGCACCCAGAGCCCCAGGCGGCCCCCGCGGCCTCCCAGCATCTTTGCCCCCTGTCCTCTCCCAGGTTCAGGGTGCCCTGACCCCTCCCACCTGCTGCTCCGCTCAAGGCCCTTCTTAAGGACCTTCCCTGAACCCCACGAAGGGGAACTTCACCCCCACCACCCGGCTTCCTGCTCGTCACTGCACTTCACACCCACATGGACAGGCTGTCGCCTGTGTCCCCGGGAAAGGCAGCTCCAGGCCCACTGCTGTGTCCCTAGCAACCAGGGCACTCGACAGATACCTTCCACACGAACGAGGGGATGGGCAGCCAGCCAGAGGGCCAACGTGGAGAGAAGGGAAGGTGACCAGCCAGGGGAGCCCAGGAGAAGGCGAGAGGCCGTGCTGCGGCGTCCTCACTCACTCTGCCCGCAAGCCCATCCCTCCATCACACACCACCTGTTTCCCATGCCAGGCTCAGCTGACAGGCACGCAGAGCACTCTCGGCCCATCCCTGCTTTCTCATCTGACAGCCCAGCACACGCGCTGAGCTCCACCTCTGGTGTACTGCAGTCCCAGAGAGGTGAGCATGGACGCCGGGGTCCCGGCTGCCCTCGCCCACCCAGACGCCGCTCCAGCACTCCAGCCGCACGGCCGCTGTCCTGCCTCCAGGGCCATGCTGCAGCCTCCACCTGGTAGAACCTTCTGCCCCTCCTCTCCCTCCCACCACTGCCCAGTTCTCTGCCCAGCTTTGCTGAAAAACTCCCCCGAAGGTGGAAGAGCTGCCCTGGGTGCCCACCACGGGCCCTCCGGGCCTGCAGGAGCCTCCACGCAGGCCATCCGCGAGGACCCTTCACCTGCAGGCTGCCTGCCGCTGCACTCGGCGGCCCACCCTCCCCACAGCCCTGCTCGAGAAGGACATGCCCCTCCTCCCTAAAACACCAACCCCACCCACCTCACTGGCCAGCCCCAACCTACCAGCTCTGGAGTCCCCAGGCTCACCCACAGACAGCTTCTTCTCCAGACCCCACCCCTGGGGGTCCTGTCTGATCTCGAGCTCTAAAGGCCATGGAGACACCTGTGTTCTGGTACTGACACCGTCAGCCATGGCCTCTCACCAAACAAACAGAGGGCGCAGCCCCTCACTACGGAGCCTACCCCAAGTCGCAGCGGCCAGACCACGCCGCGTTCTCCCCAACCCCTTTCCTACGTGGGAACATGAAGCCTGTACTGTCAGTGAGGCTCTCCACCGCACACCCACCTCCAGGCCCCACGATGTGGCCACGAGCCTGTGCCCTCTGCCCTTGCTGAGCCTCTGGGCACCTAGAGGAAACAGAAGGGCCAGGGAGACCAGGTCCTCTGAGAACACAGCCCGCAGAGCAGGGACCGGGGGGTCTTGCTCACTGCTGTGTCCTCAGCTCCGACTCTGAATAAACAGCAATCAAGGGATGACCAGTGAGCAGGGCAGCAGCAGACGAGGGCAGCTCAAGTGGCTGGAAATGTGCAGACAGGGGACTTCAGCCAGGACAGCCCCTCCCCCGCTCCATGGGCAGGACTGGGCGCTGTATCGCTCTCCTCCCACAAAGCCAAGGGTGCGCCCAGGCACAGTTTACAGGCGAGCGTATGAGGTTAAGAAGCTTCCTCAACGCAGGGTAGGGCCACAGGCCGATCCAGGGCACCTCCCACGCCCGCATGCCAGCCCCAGAAGCAGAAGCAAGCCCAGCTGGCCTCGGGGACAAGTCAGGCCTCACCAGGCAACATGGCCTTCCTGTTCACCATGGGGCTTCCAGCCCTCTGAGTGCCAATTAAGTAAACCCCAATTAAAAACAAGAAAGTAATGAGAAGCCGTGCCCCCATGGCTACCCACAGGCTCCTCAGCTCAGGAGGGTCAGGCTCTTCTCTGGATTCCCCAGGCCCAGCGCTCCCCCAAAACAGACAAGGGCCCCTTCTATCATGCACCACACATACACATATGCACACAAGTGTGCACACACAGCTGTGCACACGCACACAGACACGTGTGTGAACAGATGTACACATACAAGTGCATGCACACATGTGCACGTGTAAATGCACATGTGCGTCTGCACATGCATGCATGAACAGATGCACGTGTGCACTGCTGCACACGTGTACACATATGCATGTGTGCATACACACGCAGTGCAGGCATATATGTGTGCACGCATGCATACACACGTGTGCACACACATGCACACACGTGTGCACACATCGCCAGTCCCCAGGTGCTGCAAACAAGAGCAGAGGGCAGCTCCCCCACACAACTCTGGGCAACATGTGAGCCCCCATGGCACACAGACCACCTTCCCCATCTGGGGGCTTCCCTCTCAGCCCAGAATAATCTCTGCTGACAAGGTGCAGAGAGAGGGAGCCTGGAAACTGTCAGTGCCAGCGCCCAGCCCTTCTCTCACAGTGAGAGCAGAGACTTCACGACCCAAACGAGAAGTACAGAACAAACAGAAAGAGAAAGGCAAAGGAAGGGTAAGAGAGAGAAAGCAAAAATCCTGAAAAGGAGACACATCGAGAGGCAAAGAAATAGAGAAGATGAAGCACAAGATAAAAGAGCAGAGACACAGAGAAGCTGAGAAATGGGGAGACAGAGACCAAGAGATTAAGAAAGGGAGAGAGAGAGAGAGAAGGGGAGACAGAGACACAGCAAGGGCGGGGAGGGATGGGGCGCATGTGAAGGTGGGAGAGATGGAGAAACAGATGGACTGAGGCCAGCATCTCCGAGCCCAGGCTGGGGGCACAGTTACGGTCTTGGGACCCTTGGGATCCCCCTGCTGGGGCTCCAGAAGGTGAGCCGTCCTATTCTCTCCTGTGCCCAGGAGAGTGGTCAATAGGCAAGAGAAAGCAGCTGCCCTTGGAGGTCTCCCAGCCCTCAGGGGGGACCAGGCTCCCTGAACCTGGAGTCAGGAGGGAAGACTCAGGGGTCCTGCCAGGGGTTAGTGCGGACCTCCCTGCCACGCTCCCAGCAGCCCAAACAGCACCATGCACAGCATCCCCAGAGGCCGGTCCGACCACCCTCACCAGCTCCCAGGTGGCTCAAGCACAGAGCACCCGAGCTTCAGTAGCCCATTAATTCAGCAGACACTCCCTGACCCTCCTGGGGGCCCGCCCCGAGCTACGCTCTGGGGACACTCTAAAAAATAAGACGTTCATACCCTCAGGGACGCGGGTCTAGAAGGAGAGAGACGTAAACAGCCCGTAACATTTGTCGACAGCCCACGCAGTGCCCAGTGGACTACAGGGCGTACCCTGCCCTCCAAGGGCCCACACTTGCCACCACGCCCCATCAGGGGGACCTCAGAGGGCTCTCTGGACAAGCCCCTGCGGCCACCTGCCCTCAGGCAGCAGACGGGTGTGGATGGTGAGCACCACACGGCAGGATGGCACGCCTCCCAACAAAAGGCTCCCTGCTCCCTTCCCTCCTCGGTCACTAGGAAAAATGGAACAGATTAGGAAGTTGCCCAGCCTATTATATCCAGTTTCAGTAGTGCCCATCTGATCAGAGCTGGTGACAGGCTGGTGCCACAGGCGCAAAGACCAGGAGGGGAGCTGAGGCATGAGGCCCACTGGCCCCTCGGTCATCTCCAGGGAGAGACCCCCTGAAAGCGAGGCACCTCGATTCCGGCCTGTGCTGGACATGCCACCGCTGCAGCCACCAGCAGCACCCCAAGCAGACCGAGAGCCGGCCTCTGGGGTGGGGCAGGGAACTGAGGGGCTGGCACCGAGGGTCTTACTGGGAGCCCAGTGGCCACGCAGCCAAGTCTGTTTACTCTCACGTAGCACAGGAGCCCTGGCCACAGCTATCCGGCCCCTGGAAGGAGAGCTCTGGGCCGCAGCGGGGCTCCAAGCCTCCCTGGGACCACAAGGCTCCAGGAGGAGTGGCTGCAGTCCCGGGGGGCCTCTGGGACCTGGGCTGTGCAGACAGGCTGCTGGAGCGAACTCCAGGCACGTACCCCCAGCCCAGCCAGAGGTGGAGGGCAGCCCAGAGCCGGGGCGATGGCAGCTCAACCGCACAACAGGGCAGAGGCCCTGAACACCACCAGGCAGGTGGAGAGACTGAGGCCCTGAAGGCTGGCACCAGGCAGGTGGAGAGACTGAGGCCCTGAAGGCTGGCGCCCTGTGATGAGGAGGCTTTCTGCCCACTCTCCTCCCCACCCCCGGCCCAGCCTCAGGTGACTTTCTGGATCTCCTGGATTGCTTGGGAAACACAAGCTGCTGACTATTAGAGTCTATTTGAGAAGGAAAGTGGGGGATGGGACACTGATTAAGCACCTTCCTGGAACCAGAAGCTGTGACTACAGAGGCACAGCCTCACCAAAGCATAGCTCCAGAAGCACGTGTCCACGAACGCTTCAGGCAGGAGACTCGGACGCACACATGTGCCCCCAGATCACGGGGCGAAAGAGGCCAGGCTGCAGCCCAGGACTTACAAAATCAGGCCCAGTGCCCTTCCTGCCCTGCAGACCTGACCCAGCACCAGCAGCTCCGCAAGCAAGCTCTGCCGAGGACTAATCTCTTCGACGGCCCCTCAGGTGAGATCACAGCCCAGGCTCTTCCCGGGGAAGAACAATGCCCGTCCACCAGCACCCACCCGTGAGGACCACCGAGAAGCACCGGTCCCCAGTGTGTACACCGCTGCCCAAACCCGCTCCATGCACAGGGCACCCCAGGCCCAGCACCTACCCCGTGAGGACCACCACGAAGTCCATGACGTTCCAGCCGTTCCGCAGGTAGGATCCCTTGTGCAGGACGAAGCCCAGCGCGATGATCTTGATCCCGGCCTCGAAGCAGAAGATGCCAATGAAGTAGGGCTCCGTGTCGTCCTGGAAGCACAGAGCAAAGTCACCGCCACCTGGACGCGGCCGGCAAGGACCCCCGGCCCTGCCACGACACCCCCGACGGTCCTTTCAGCACAGGCCTCGGTGCTCTCTGCCAGGCTCCCCCAGGGCAGAGGAGGCCCCGTCCCCACGGCCAGTGACACCCAGTCACGTGAGGAGGGGCTCCCTCCCCCGACACCCTGCCGCAGAGTGAGCAATAGTGTCAATAACAACACGTGAGGGCTTCCTGCAATCGCCAGGGCAACCCTCATACCATCCCACAGGCCCTGGGCACTGCTATCCCCCCATCCGAGGGGGAGCTGAGGCGCAGAGAGGCCAAGAACTGGGCCACAGACTCGCAGCTTGTTAGAGGCAGGGCCAGACTCCAGCCAGAGGTGACCTGGGTCCCACCCTGGGCTGGAACCACAGCAGGGACCACGCCCAGCTCCCTGGAGCACAGCCCAGGACCCGCTCGCTCCCTCAGGACACACCTGCTGGATATTCAAAGCAAGCATGTTCTGGGGCAAGCAAGCACGGCGGGCCTCAGGGAGCCTCTGGAGGGCAAGGCATCCAGCTGGTTGACAGGGACATGAGTTCTGGGTGGAGACGACAGAGAGCAGAACTGGGGCAGCGGGGCCCAGAACCCCGACGGCCCGGGCCCGCCTGGTGCCGAGCACAGGAGGACGGGCTGTGGGGGCTTGGGGAGCACTGGGCCATCACACGCTGGGGGCGGGCGGCAGGCAGAGCCTCTGTGCAGGTGACCCCAGGAGCTGGACCAAGTGGGCACTGCAGGAGGAGGGCCAGCAAGGGCAACAGCCTGAGCGCAGACCACGGACCCAGAAGGGGACAAAGAGGAGGCAGGCAGGTCCTGCTCTCAGGACGGTGGGACCTGCCACCCAGAGGCTGCTCGGCCAGGGAGAGGACTGGCCTCAGGGCCCAGGCGGGGAGAGCCAGGCTGACTCCTGTGGGGGCTGCCTGTACCTTCCTCCCCCAAGGAGCCTGGCCTCCAGGGCTCTCAGGTCCGACCTGGGGAACCCTCAGCCTGGCCTCCTGGCCCTGGCTGCTGGTAGCAGTGTGCGGCAGAGGCTGCTGCCCCCAGGCACCAGGCAGTAGACCGTCCACCAGAGCCCAGCTCCCCCATCTTACCATCCTGATGCTGACTCACGGGGATATTCCCTCCCCAAGGCTTCTGGTCTGGTTTAGTCAGAGGGTCCCCTTTCCTCAAGAAAAGAGGCTGCCGACCACCTACGCTGAATAAACACGGGGCCCCAGCAAACATGTTCAAAGAAACTCTGGGTTTGCGGGAGAAGAGCCGGCCAACACGAGGAGATGGGGTGGTGCCCCTTCCCAGACCCCTTGCTCCCAGCCCCACCCCTGACTACACTCGGCAAGGGCTGGCTCGGGGGAGGGATGAGACTGCAAGCTGGGGGCTCCAGCTAAAGGCCACGTGGGAAGTTGACGGGTGGGTGGGAAGCAGAGCTGTGGAGGCCCCACCCCAAGGCAGGCACCTCTGCACCACGAAGCCCCTCCCAGCCTCCGGCAGCAACACCAGCCTCCAGGCCTGATCTTGGACCACCACTGCGCCTGCTCCCCAGACCCTCTGTGTTCAGCCTCCAACCATCTCAGGGCCGCCAGGCCTTGCCGGGGTAAGCACATTCTGCTCAACCCTCAACCCTTACAAGTGTACAGACCCCATTACCACAAAGCAAACTGTCCCTCATTTGTGAGGCTGGATGCTCGCTGGCCCACTCAAGCCTGCTCCCCAGGGGGAAGGCCCGAGCCTGACTGCCGTTCACAGGCCTCCCTGCCCCTGCCACCCCCAGCCTGCTTCCCTCTGGCCCCACCCCTGCCACACCCTGTGGCCTGGCATTCAAGGCTCCCTACCAGAAACCCCAGTTTCCTCTGACTTTCACCCTCTTCTCCAGCTTTCAGAATGGGCACCACCACCAAGCTCACAGCAGGTCAGGGGCCCCCCCACCGGCAGGAACCTGGGGCACAAAGAGGGCAAGTGAGCCTGTCCAGCTCCATGTCTGGGCAGGAGTCACCCACGGAGGCCACCCTCCACTCTGCCAGGATGCCCTTCACAACCCTCCCCCTCCAAACCCACAAACGAAACCCCTCAGCCATTCTTGTGCCTGGAGAAACAACCGACCCAAGAACCCCCATCTCTTAGCTGACCGCCCTGGCTGTCACTTCTTTGCCTTCTCGAGGTGCCTACCCGAAGTAGAGCACCCCCAGGGCAGCCTACTCTGTCTCCTCTGCTTCGCCCCTTGGCCTGAAGTTGAAGGCTAAAGCCAAGCACAGAACAGGCTCTGCTTCATTGATGCTTATCTCTGCTGAAGTAAAGGAAAGAAGTTTGGAAGAGCAGTCGCTCGCCAGGATGTGGAGAAAAGGGTTCAGCCTCTGGGCAGCTGGTGCCCCCAGAAGTGTCTTTTTCTTCAGGGACCCCAGGACTGCAGCACTCTCCAGCCGGGCCCCAGGCTCCCTCTCCAGCCCCCTGCGTGTGCTTTTCCTTCTCTCTGCTCTGAAGCTCAGTCTCTCAGGCCCCAGTAAGCCCACATCAAGCCCGGGCAGAGGGGCCAGGGCAGCTGGGATGCTGGGGGCTAGAAGATGCAGCCTCACCTTCAGAATGGGGCTTGCCTCCTCAAGCAGCACCCTGCCTCTGCCCCAGCCCCTCCAGATGCCCTGACCTCGCACTCTGGCTCCTGTGGGCTCAGTGCTTCTGCAGGGGAAACACGGGGTCTGGGAGCTCCTGGTAGGAGCAGATGAGAACTATGTTTGGGGATGTTTGGGAAGAAAGCCTGGGAAGGAGTGCATCCCGTGGGAAGCAAAGGCCCCACAGGGAAGGAGTCCCAGGCAGAGCCAGAGAGGGAGATAACCAGGGCTGCACCTGGGCCAAAGCACATCACAGCCCTGGAGGGAAAGGGGCAGCCCGGCATTCCAGACCCTGGGCCACCGTGAAGGCCTCTCACGTGCCAGCATCAGCTCTTAGCTTCTCAGGTGTAGGGATAGCTAGTGTCACTGGGCAGAGCAGCTGCTGGCTAAAATGGCCTCCCTCGAGCCACCGGTCCCCAGCAGGGGCTGAGCGGGCTGTCCCATTCCTCCTGACCCTGGAGGGAAGTGTGAGCTCCCCAGACTACCCAGTCCGAGAGAGCCGCCCCTTCAGGGCCCTAAGAGTCGCGGAATCAGACAAGCTGCCGCCAGCGCACGCCCCGCCCTCCGGCCCCGCCACCACAGCACTCACCAGCCGCTCGGACATGGGCGTCTTGTCTCCGTCCGGGAGGTGCTGCTCCAGCGCCAGCACGATGCAGTTGGCGATGATGGTGGCCAGAATCATGTACTCAAACGGAGTGCGTGGGTTAAGGACTGGCCAGGAGGCGCCAAAGAGGAGAGGCGAGGACGCCAAGACCGGCAGCGCGCAGTGCAGCAGCCGGGCCCGGCCGCCTCCAGGGGGGCTGAGAATGACCAGGTCCGGAGCCCACCGCACCCTTCCCGCCCCCATCCGCCCCCCTCCTCGGGGCGCCGCGAGGGCCGCCTCCGCAGTCGCAGCCGCCAGCCCCTCAGCGCGTCCCCGCGGCCGTCAGCACCGCGGACAGCGCCCCCTCCGCGGCTCCGCCCGACTCCGGGCCCCTCAGCACGTCCCCGCGGCCGTCAGCACCGCGGACAGCGCTCCTTCCGCGGCTCCGCCCGACTCCCGGCCCCTCAGCACGTCCCCGCGGCCGTCAGCACCGCGGACAGCGCTCCCTCCGCGGCTCCGCCCGACGCCCGCTCCCCGAAGGAGGGGGCCGTGAGCCCCCCGCGCGTGGCGGAAGGACCCCGCGCAGGCGCACACTCCTACCTAAAGACACGCAGCCACATGTACCTAGACAGGCACGTGAACAGCCATGTACCGAGAGTCCCGAGCGCACGCACGCGCAGCACCGGGTTCACGCTCTGCCCTCACACACTCAGGCACCTGCAGTCAGGCGCGCGCACGGGCTCGCCTCCACCCGGCGCTCACACCTACACCGACGCCGATTCGCCCTCGGGTGCCCTCCAGGCTGGCCACGCGCTCTGCGCCGGCATCGAGGGAGAGAAGGGACGAGCTCAGGGGCAGGGGGCTCCGCCCAGCGCCCACCCGGCTCCCGCGGCCGCCGCCACCACGACCACACACAGACAGAGAAACACAAACACGCACGCACACGCGGCGCGCCGAGAGGGCCCGGAACCCGCCCCGCCCCCTCCTCGCCAAGCGACCCGATGCGCCTCTCCCCAGGGCGCACCCTCCTCCAGCCCCGGGGAAGATGGCCACTGGGCGCAGCATGCGGCCGGCCCCCTCCCGGGCCCCCGGCCCAGGCCGCCCCCCCAGACCCCGCGAGGCGCAGACGCCGGAAGCCGCGGCCCGTCCCCGTTCCCGCGACCTCGGGAGGCCCTGGGCCCCCACCCGGCCC
Source organism: Connochaetes taurinus (assembly GCA_006408615.1). Taxonomy (NCBI): domain Eukaryota; kingdom Metazoa; phylum Chordata; class Mammalia; order Artiodactyla; family Bovidae; genus Connochaetes; species Connochaetes taurinus. Next base: position 23,203 of record SJXO01001286.1, read on the forward strand.
G
>SJXO01001286.1:23488-50482 GCA_006408615.1 Connochaetes taurinus
CCGTCGGCTGAACTGGGCCGCTGGGACGAGGAGCTGGGCGGGGCTGCCAGTCCTCGACGGCTGGCTGCGCGGCGCGAACGGCGCCCTGCCCCCGCCCCCGGCGGCGTCGCCAGCTCCGAGAGGCCGTCGCCCAAGCGGGGAGACGGAGGCCCTCGTTCCCCAGGTCTTGCACACCCCACTCCTCCCAGCGGCCACATCGCCCACTCCCCTCCCCCTCGCTGGGACCACCGGGCTCTTCCAAGAAGACGTTGACTCCCAGGTTCTCTCCTGCCTGCATTTCAGGGTCTTTGGCGTCAAAAGAGGGGATGCTGTCAACTCCTGGTTTCGGGTTTTCAGAATGCACAGCCCCCTCCTGGGCCTCTCCTCCTTCAACCGTGTCCTAGACCTTCCCATCAACACACACTGAATCAGCTCCAAAACCTCAATTCAGAGATTCCTGTGTTCCACTATTCCCTCAAAAAAAATTTAAAGAGAGCTTGCTATTCAGCCAACATCTCCACCAAGCACTATTAGACGCCAGGTGCTAAGCGCCCAGCTCCGCCTTCAGGGAGCAGACGCTCTTACACCAGGGCAGTGTTCCCACGGGGTTTATTTGTGCCCAGCCTTGTTCTCCTGGATTCACGCACTGTTTGCTCATCTGGACCTCACAATGTTCAAATCAGAAGCCTTTCCCGAATCAGCGGCAGAGGCGGTAAGTCAAGCGTCCCTTCCACCGGTGCATGAACAGCCAGTCGGCCCCACCAGAGCATTGGCAGCGGGGCTGTGAACAGAACAGGACGGCTTTCAGGAAACGGTCCTCGAGTGGACCTGAAGGTATAATGAGACGGGACGCTGAGTGCAGACTCGGGGATGGCACTCTCGGGGCCAGGCAGACTGAGGTCTGGCCTCTGGCTGCTGTTTTTAGTGTGATGGGAAGTCAGAGGAGAGTTTGGAACACACAAGTCGTCATTTGACTCCTTCTCTAAAAGGATCCCTCTGGCTGCTCAGTGGGGAGCAGACTGCAGGGGTGCAGTGTGTCATCACCTGGGATGTATTCAGAGGTGAGCAACCCAACTCCCAGGTGTCAGTGACTGTGCAATATAGTTTCAACCTCACTTAATCAAAAGTCACAAAGTACGCCATTTCAGGAACACAGATTCCCCCCATCTCTCTTCCCTCCTAACGTCACCATGTACACTTTTTGTCCTCAAGCTTGTCACCTCACAGCCCAAGGTGGCTGCCATAGCACGAGGCATCATGTCTTTATACCACCATCTCAGAGAGGAAGGAACAGGCATGTGTAAAAAGGACATTTTTTTTCAAACTATAGTTGATTTATAAAGTTGTGTTAGTTTCTGGTGTACAGCAAAGTGATTCATTTATATCTATATATAATAGTTCACATCTGCTAATCCCAAACTCCCAATCCATCCCTCTCCTCCCCTCCTCCCCACTGGCAACCACAAATCTGTCCTCTACGTCTATGAGACTGGATCTTCTTCACATCACACTCCAGATTCCAGATGTAGCTGGCATTCTGTGGCGTCTCTCTCCGTCTGACTTGCTCAGCGGGGTGGCTCCTGGGCTGCCCGTGTCGCCGCAAGTGGCACTGTGTCGCTCTCGTGGCTGAGGAGTGTTCCAGTAGGCTTTCTGTTTCAAGATGGCAGAGTAGAAGGACATGGGCTCATCTTGTCCTGCAAAAACACCAGAATCACAACTAGCTGCTGAACAACCATTGACAGGAGAATGTTGGGACCCACCAAACAGAGATACCTTACAGCCAAGGACAAAGCAGAAACTGCAACAAGACGGTGGGAGGGGCACAATCACAGTCAAAATCAAACCTCATACCCACCAGAGATGCTTGCAGGGCACAAAGAAAACCTGGTGAGCACCAGGCCAGAGGGGAAGGGGCAGCGACCCTCACGAGACACTGAGCCGGGCCTGCCTTTGAGTGTTTGTTTGCGAGTCTCCTGCAGGGGTGCGGCTCAGCAGTGCCTGCCCCAGGGACGGGGCTCCCAGAGCAGCATGCTGCAGGCGTGGCACGTGGCACAAGCCCTCTTGGAGGAGGCCGCCTTCAGCCCCACTACAGAGCTGTCGGCTTTAAAACTCAACATCCAGAAAATGAATATCACGGCATCTGGTGCCATCACTTCATGGCAGATAGATGGGGCAACATTAGAAACACTGACAGACTTCATTTTCTTGGGCTCCAAAATCACTGCAGATGGTGAGTGCAGCCATGAAATTAAAAGACGCTTACTCCTTGGAAGAAAAGCTATGACCAACCTAGACAGTGTATTAAGAAGCCAAGACGTTACTTTGCTGACGAAGGTCCATCTAGTCAAAGATAAAGTTTTTCCAGTAGTCATGTATGGATGTGAGAATCAGACCATAGAGAAAGCTGAGTGCCGAAGAACTGATGCCTTTTGTGGTGCTGGAGAAGACTCTTGAGAGTCCCTTGGACCACAAAGAGATCAGACCAGTCAATCCTAAAAGAAATCAACCCAGCATATTCATTGGAGGGACGGACGCTGAAGCTGAGGCTCCAATCCTTTGGCCACCTGATGCGAAGAGCTGACTCCTTGGAAAGACCCTGATGCTGGGAAAGATTGAAGGCGGGAGGAGACGGGGACAACAGAGGAAGAGACGGTTGGATGGCATCACCGAGTCCATGGACATGAGTTTGAGCAAAGTCCAGGAGACAGGGATGGACACGGAGGCCTGGCACGCTGCAGTCCATGGGGTCGCAGAGTCGGACACAACGGATCAAGGGAACGGCAACAACCAGTATTCCACTGTGTATGCGTGCCACATCCCCTTTCTCCATTCATCTGTCCATGGACATTCAGGTTGCTTCCATGTCCTGCCTGTTGGGAACAGTGCTGCTATGAATGTAGGGCTGCGTGTATCTCTTCAGATCAGAGGCTTGGGGAATATATCCAGGAGCGGGATGGCTGGATGGCGTGCAGCTGTCCCCAGTGTTGTGAGGATGCCCCAGACGGTTTTCCAGTGGCTGCACCCACTTACATTCCTTCCAGCAGTGTAGGAGGGCTCCGTTTCCATACCCTCTCCAGCACTTATTTGTGGATTTTCTGACTGTTGTGTGGTGGTACCTCACTTGTTCTGGTTTTCATTTTTCTAATTAGCAATGCTGAGCATCTCTTCATGTGCCTATTGGCCATCTGTAAGGACATACGTTTCAAACAAAATGATATTGTTTTATAACAAAGGGAAGTTCTCTCAGAGGCTCCCCAGAAAATTTATCTTCAAACTCCACTGGGCAGACCAGGGCCACGTACCACTCCTGGCTTCAAGAGGGTGGGGAAGTGAATGTACGGCAGTGAGAACTGGGACCCCCACCATCCACGGAGGTGGGGAGATGTAGCTCCAAAGAATGCCAGGGCTCACTCCGCTGGGAGTTGGGGGAAGGCCTGTCACAGAGAGAAAGGGGAGGCCAGCCTGGAGATTCTCACAGAAGCCCGGAGAGGGGAGTGACGCGCAGTGGTCCCCTGCAGAGCTGACTGAAGCGCTGCTGTGTCCATTGTGAGATGTGAAAGAGAACTGTTGACTGATGCTCTTTACTGAGACGGGATTGCTGGTCACGGGGTTCTGTGTTTCACACAGAAGTGGAGAGGCTGTGTCGGATGTCGTGACGGAAGCTCAGAGGAGAGATCACAGCTGAAATGGGACTCTGGACGCCATGTGGAGAATCCTGTCTGCCCCTCACCCTCCACCCCGCCCACTTTGCTCTGTGCTGTGCGCTGTTACTGAGCCAACCCTGGGTCAGCTCGGCTGCAGGCAGGCAAGTCAGCCTACTAACAGCAGGCTGTGGTGAAGCAAAGTGCAGCGGTTACTGCAAGGTGTCCAGGATGGGGCCCAACAAGGAAGCTCAGGCTCAAAGACCCCAGATCCACAAAGGCTCTCAGGGAAGGAGTTTTAAAGGCAGGATGAAGGGCAAGAGTCTCAGCGTGTGTGAGCAGCTTGTACACACTCCTGGTTGGTTGGTGGTGAGATAACCAGGTGGTATTTTGGGAATTAGCATCATGAACCTTCTGGTTCCAATTGTTCTGGGGTCTTCGTGCTGACAGGCAGCAGTCAGTTAACCTCTCCACCTGGCAGGGGTTTCAGTACCTGCAAACACCTCAAGGAGAGGCTCAGGGTGTATCTACAGCCTTGAGGAGGAACGAAAGGTCCTCGACTTTGTTCTATGACGAAATTGCTGTCTTCCTTGACTGTTTCCTTCTTTTGGCATTTTCTCACTTATCTGATTAAATTTGCTTTTTTGGATATCAGAGAAGGCCTAGGAGACGGAAGCTTTCCTACAAACAAGAGACGGGGGACCCAAGGTGGGCTGTCCATGGGAAGACCTCCAGGGTCCTTCCTGGTTACCTGTAGACCACAGAGCTCATTCCCTTGGCCTCTGGCTCTCGGTGCTGCTTGGCCAGTGTTGAGCACCATGGGCAGCTGGAGGCAGGAAAAAGCGAGGCCAGAGTCCGTTCCCCCAGCCCCTCCACTGGCCCCCTGGGCTGGGCTGTAGGCCCGGCTGAGGGCCCTCTCCTGCCAGGCACCCCCTCCCCTGCTTCTCTCCAGGCGCAGGCTTCCACGCCTGCCCCCTGTTCCTGCGAGGGGGCCGCCAGCGCCTGGGGTTGTTAGTGCTCTCCCTTGAGGTCTCACTGCGCACTGCACGACTCATGGTAGACGGTCCCTCGAACGTGCCGCCTGCCACGTCCCTGCCTGAATCAAAGCTGCCATCATGGAGGGAGGGATGCTGATAGAGAGATGAGGCCCCTGGGGTGCTCAGCAAGATGGAGCAGATCAAAGGGAGACAGAAGGAGCCCCAGAGCCCTCGGAGGGGAGGAACGCAGAGTCCAGTGTCCCAGGGCCGCGCAAGGCGCAGTGTCCACCGAGAAGTCAGTTATCGGCCAAGTGCTGTAGAGAGATCCGGGCAGCTGACGTTCCTTGGCATGAAAGACAGAGGTGTCTGTTCCCTTGAGAAAAGCATTTTCCAGGAGAAACGGGAAACAGCCTGAGTGGAGTGAATAAAAGACGGTGGCTTATGAGGCCGTGCACCCAACGGGGGGCACAGCCAGCTCAGTGAGTTTCCCCAAAGAAGCAGACGTGGAGCCGTTGCCGGAAACACAGGGCATGGAGGGCACCTTGTGGGTTAGTTAAGGGAGCGGCTGTTGCTGGACTTTGTGCGCTGGTTGGAACGGCTCAAAAGAAAGACAAGTTCCTGTTCAACAGAAAGGATGTGCCATGCTTTCTGGGCCGAGGCTGCTGGGAGGTGAGACAGCCACTCCTGAGCAGAAGAGCAGATTGGACTTTCTGCAGGGACAGCAGGCCAGTTGGTTAGTGGGGGCATGGGAGGGGGCTGCTTCTGGATTGTGATCTGCTCAGTGAAGTCAGAGGCCAGATCAGAGCTGAGACTGAGCAGGGGCATTGAGGTTGGAAGGAGGAGGAGTGGATGTGAAGGTTCACCCAGGGGAGGGAGAAGGACCCACTGCTGTGGCACCGGCGGCCACGGGGGCGGGAGGGAGTTGGGGCCAGGCTGAGCAACTGCTCACTCCAGGCTCAAGCACACTTGTCCCACCTGTGACCCGTGACTCGGGGTCTCCTGCCCGCCTCCACCCTTCCTGACAGGGGTCCGGGGCCCCTTCCCCATCCTGCTCACCTGGAACCCTCGGGGATGCCCCACAAGGCGCCAGCACTGCAGCATTTCACACGCCAGGCAGAGGGTGCCACCCACCACCCCCCAAGAGGTCCTCAGGGGCCAAGTCGTTCCTGCCACGTGCTGGCAGTGGCTTTGCAACCAGGCTCCACTGTCCTCCAAGCTGGGCCCCCACTCCCAGAAGGCGGAAGGGCCCTTGCCCACCTTCCCCTCTGGCACACTTCAACTCCTCCCCCTCTCTTCCCCCAGCCTTACCGAGATGCAGTTGCCATGTAACACTGTGGGTTTAGCCGCATGTGATGAGCTGATGCGCGCACACAGGCGTCAGAAGAGGTGCGGTAAGGCCAGTTGGCTCATCGCCGTCCTTCGCCTCACACCGATTGCTGGTTTGTTCGTTTTGCAGTGAGAAGGCTTCAGATCTACTGTTAGCTTTCAAGGTCACACCGCAGGATTATTAACTGTAGCCCCCCACACAGTGCACAAGACCCTCAGAACTTACAACTGCAGCTCGTTCTTTGACCAGCTTCCCCATTTTCTCCACGCCCCAGCCCCTGACAACCACCATTCTGCTCTGAGTCCAGCTTTTCGAGACCTGACAATCGTGGAGGTCACAGGGCATCCACCTCTCTCTGTCTCACTTTCTTCACTTGGCACAGTGCCCTCAAGTTGCATCTGCTTTGCCACGTAGCAGGGTTCCCTTCTTTCTATGGCTGAGCGCACTTCACGTATTTCGTGTGTGTGTCTATATATCTCACTTCTTTGTCCAGGCATCCATCAACGGACACTCAGGCTGTTTCCACGTCTTGGCTGTTGTGACTGATGCTGCAGTGAACATGGGGATACCTCTTCGAGGTCCTGGTGGCTGCTGCTGCTGCTGCTGAGTCACTTCAGTCGTGTTTGACTCTGTGCGACCCCATAGACGGCAGCCCACCAGGCTCCCCTGTCCCTGGGATTCTCCAGGCAGGAACACTGGAGGGGGGTGCCACTGCCTTCTCCGTCGAGGTCCTGGCTGCCTCTGGATAAATACCTGGAAGTGAAACTGCTGGGTCTCACGGTGGGCCTACGTTTACTTTTCTGAGGTGTCTCTATATATTCTCTGTAGTAGCTGCGCCAATTTATATTTCCACCAACAGTGCTCAAGGGTTTCCTTTTGGCCACGTCCTCAGCTACACTCGTTACTTCTTGGCTGTTTGATGGCCACTCTGTTGCTGCTGCTCAGCCGCTGTCATGTCCGACTCTGTGACCCCACGGACTGCCGCGCGCCAAGCTCGCCCTTCCAGCAGCTGCGATGGTGCGCTGTGGTTTTCATCTGCATTGCTCTGATGCCTAGTGGTGATGAACAACTTCTTGTGCACTTGTTGACTATTTCTGTATTGTCTGTAGAAAAATGTTCAGATCCTTTGCCCATTTTTAATTGGGTTACTTGGGGGTTGGGTTTTTTGCTGAGTTATGAGTTCCTTAAATATTGTAGATATTAATCAGTAATCAGATATGTGGTTTGCAAATATTTTCTGCTGTTCCATAGACTACTTTTCATCTCATTGATGGTTTGCTGTGCGGAAGCTTTTCAGTTTGACACAGTTACGTTTGTTGGTTTTTGCTTTTGTTGCCTGTGCTTTTGGTGTCACATTCAAACAGTCTTTGCCAAGACGAGTGTCAATGAACTTTTTCCCTATGTTTTCTTCTAGGAGTTTTATGGTTTCAGGTCTTACATTTAAATCTTTAATTCAAGTTAATTTTTGTGAGTGCTATAAAATAGGGACCCATTTTTCACTCGTGCATGTGAATATTGTTTTTCCAACCCCATTTATTGAAGAGACTACACTTCTCCCATTGAGTATTCAAGTATACTTTCCGCTTGTCAAATATCAGCTGACTGTGTACACAGGGGGTTGTCTCTGGGCTCCTGATTCTGCTCCGCCAGTGTCTGTGTCTGCCTTCCTGCCAGTGCCATACTGGTTTGACCGCTATAGCTTTGTAGTATGGCTTGGAATCAGGAAGTGTGATCCCTCCGTCTTTATTCTTCCTCGAGTTTGCTTCAGTTATTTGAGGTCTTTTGTGATTCCATGTAATTGTAGGATTGTTTCTTCTGTTTCTACCAAAACTGCCACTGGACTTTTTTATAGGGATTCTGTTGAGCTTATAGACAGCTTTGGATAGTTGGGATTTGGGCCGTGTTAACTCCTCCAGTCCATGAACAGGAGGTGTGGGGGTGAAGGGCCCTCCTCCCATTTACGTGTGTCGCCTCCGGCCTCTCCCATCAATGTCTCATAGTTTCCAGTGTACAGGTCTCTCACCCGGGTAGACTTTATCCCTGAATATCTGTTGTTCTGAAGCTACTGGGAATGTGGCCCATGCCCCTCTAAGTCTCACCTCCACCGCTGGGTGCTGTGCTCCCATATGGAGAGCTGAGTAGGGAAAACTTGGAGGAACTTTTGTTTCATATAGAATTAGCGTTTAAGGGCAAGCAGCACCTCAGACCAGAGTGGCTCTGTGAAGGAGACGGCCCCCGCCCCTCCCGCTGGTCTGCATCCGCTCAGATACATGTAGGGCACATGTACACACACGTAGGGCACATGTACACACACGTAGGGCACATGTACACACACATAGGGCACATGTACACACACGTAGGGGCACATGTACACACACACACGTGTCTGTGTAATTTTACATGGCCTTTCACGGTGGCTCAACTGGCAAAGAATCCGTCTGCAATGCCAGAGACCCTGGCTCGACTCCTGAGTCGGGAAGCTCCCCTGGAGAAGGAATAGGCTCCCTGCTCCAGTATGCACAGGCTTCCCTGGTGCCTCAGATGGTAAAGAAGCCGCCTGCCACGTGGGAGACCTGGGTTCAACCCCTGGGTTGGGAAGATCCCCTGGAGGAGGGCTTGGCAACCCACTCCAGTACTCTTGCCTGGAGAACCCCCATGGACAAAGGAGCCTGATGGGTTACAGTCCGTGGGGTCACAAAGAATTGGGCAGGATGGAGCAACTCGGCACACAGAGTTTTACGTGCTTTTACCTTTGTTTTCTGGCTCCAACATCACTGCAGACGGTGACGCAGCCATGAAATTAAAAGACACTTACTCCTTGGAAGGAAAGTTATGAGCAACCTAGACAGCATATTCAAAAGCAGAGACATTACTTTGCCGACTAAGGTGTGTCTAGTCAAGGCTGTGGTTTTTCCTGTGGTCATGTATGGATGTGAGAGTTGGACTGTGAAGAAGGCTGAGCGCCGAAGAATTGATGCTTTTGAACTGTGGTGTTGGAGAAGACTCTTGAGAGTCCCTTGGACTGCAAGGAGATTCAACCAGTCCATTCTGAAGGAGATCAGCCCTGGGATTTCTTTGGAAGGAATGATGCTAAAGCTGAAGCTCCAGTACTTTGGCCACCTCATGTGAAGAGTTGACTCATTGGAAAAGACTCTGATGCTGGGAGGAATTGGGGGCAGGAGGAGAAGGGGACGACCGAGGCTGAGATGGCTGGATGGCGTCACGGACTCGATGGACGTGAGTCTGAGTGAACTCCGGGAGATGGTGACGAACAGGGAGGCCTGGCGTGCTGTGATTCATGGGGTCGCAAAGAGTCAGACACGACTGAGCGACTGAACTGAACTGAACCTTTGCTCAAATACTAGGCAGCACCTCCCATCTGAATTAGGGCCCCGTATACCTCTCCAGCCCACCATCAACCCCTATGTCTGACACCCTCCCTAATGGTCCCCACTTTCATGTTTACTTTCTGAAATTGAACAATAAGTACATGCGTATTATAAAGCATGCATAAGGATTAAGGGATAACAACACTGGAAATTCCTGTGAAACCACCAGGCAGCCCAGGAAACAGACCCAGGAGACCCTGCAAAGCCCCTCTGTGCCCCCCGGGACTCCTACTCCCCAAAGAGGTCCCCACCGGCCTCAGTTCCCCCTCCACTGCACCCTCGCACAGCATCCGTGTAGTTTCACACGCTCTCACCTTCGTGCACACAGTCCTCTGGTAAGCACATCACTGAGCTCCCCTGGCACCTGATGCTGCCCTAGCAGCTCACAGGTCCCATTGGTTTCACGTGCCCAACTGTCTGGTGTGATTGATATTATTGGCAACCTGAATATTTAAAGCATCTCATTTGGGGGGCTTCCCTGATAGTTCAGTTGGTAAAGAGTCTGCCTGCAATGCAGGAGACCCCGGTTGGATTCCTTGGGTTGGAAAGATCCCCTGGAGAAGGGATAGGCTGCCCACTCCAGTATTCTTGGGCTTCCCTTGGGGCTCAGCTGGTAAAGAATCCACCTGCAGTGCGGGAGACCTGGGTTCGATCCCTGGGTTGGGAAGATCCCCTGGAGACGCGAAAGGCTCCCCCACTCCAGTCCTCTGGCCTGGAGAATCCCATGGACTGTTCAGTCCCTCACAGAGTCGGACGCGCCTGAGCGACCTTCACTGCTTTCCTGCTATGGCTGTTAATCTGCATTCCCCTGATCACTAGGAAGCGAGCAGCTGCTCAGGTATTTCTTACCTATCTGATCTACCGCTTGGTCAAAGTGCCTGTTCAGGTCTTACGTTCACTTTCCACCTGGATCATTTTCTTCCCATTCACTTGTACAAATGCTTTGTATGTGCTGGGTGTGAAACTCTGTCAGATGTGTGTGCTGCAAATTCTCTCATTTTTTTTAATGGTTAAGAGGTCTAACTAATTTCTTTATTCCCGCTGTGCTGGGCCTCCGTTGCTGGGCACGGGCTTTCTCTGGCAGTGAGCTGGGGCTACTCTTGCTTGGAGCGCACGGACTTCTCGTCGTGGCGGGTTCTCGGGTTGCTGAGCACAGGATCCAGGCCCACAGGCTCAGCAGCTGTCACGCCCCGACTTCAGCTGGCCCACAGCGTGTGGAATCATCCCGAATCAGGGATCAGCCTGCGGCTCTTGTGTCTCCTGCACTGGCAGGTGGGTTCTTTACCACTGAACCACCAGGGAAGTCCTCTCTCACGCTTGATACGCAGGAGTCCTCAATTATAATGTGTCTAGCGGTACTCAGCTTTCCTTCATACTCTGTGCTCTCTGAATCACAGAAAATGTTTCCTTCATTAATTGCTGTGAAGATATCCTCTTGCAGTTCTTTTAGAATGTTGAAAATATAGTCTCCTATCTTCTGAAGCTTACATGTTTGCTTTTTGGATTTCAAACCACGTGCAAATAATCCTTCTATATGCTGTGATGCAGGCGGGAGCCACTTTGCTTTTTATAATTAAACTGTCAGAACATCGTTTCTGAAAGCTACCCTTTCCTCCACTTCAGTCAGCTCTGTCACGTCAAAACTTTGTAAATGTTTGGATCTGTTTCTGGGCTCCCAGTTCTGCTCAGATGATCCATTTGTCTGTCTCTGGCCAGTACTATACCATATTCGTCACTAAAGCTTTTGTTGTTCTTCAGTAGCTAAGTCATGTCTGACTCTTTGTGATCCCGTGGACTACGGGACGCCAGGCTCCTCTGTCCTCCACTATTTCCCAGAGTTTGCTCAAAGTCACATCCATCAAGTCGGTGATGCCATCCAGCCATCTCATTCTCAGTCGTCCCCTTCTCCTCGTGCCCCCAATCCCTCCCAGCATCAGAGTCTTTTCCAATGAGTCAACTCTTCGCATGAGGTGGCCAAAGGACTGGAGTTTCAGCTTTAGCATCATTCCTTCCAAAGAACACCCAGGATTGATCTCCTTCAGAATGGACTGGTTGGATCTCCTTGCAGTCCAAGGGACTCTCAAGAGTCTTCTCCAACACCACAGTTCAAAAGCATCAATTCTTCGGCACTCAGCCTTCTTCACAGTCCAGATCTCACATCCATACATGACCACAGGGAAAACCATAGCCTTGACTAGACGGACCTTAGTTGGCAAAGTAATGTCTCTGCTTTTGAATATGTTGTCTAGGTTGGTCATAGCTTTCTTTCCAAGGACTAAGTGTCTTTTAATTTCATGGCTGCAGTCACCATCTGCAGTGATTTTGGAGCCCCCCCAAAATAAAGTCAGCCACTGTTTCCCCATCTATTTGCCATGAAGTGATGGGACCAGATGCCATGATCTTCGTTTTCTGAATGTTGAGCTTTAAGCCAACTTTTTCCCTCTCCTCTTTCACTGTCATCAAGAGGCTCTTTAGCTCCTCTTCACTTTCTGCCATGAGGGTGGTGTCGTCTGCATGTCCGAGGTTATTGATATTTCTCCCGGCAATCCTGATTCCAGCTTGTGCGTCTTCCAGCCCAGCGCTTCTCATGGTGTCCTCTGCATAGAAGTTAAATAAGAAGATGTTCTACGTATATACAATGGAGTATCACTTGGCCATTAAAAAGAACGAAATCACACCATCTGCAGCAGCATGGATGGACCCAGGGACTGTCACCGTGACTGAAGCAGACAGAGGAGGGAGCTCATGGCCGTCCATCCGTGTGGAATTTAACCAGAAAGCCCACAGACGAACTCACTCACAAAGCAAAAGGAGACTCACAGACTTGGAGGATGAACGCATGGGTGCCAGGAAGCGTGGGAATACAGACACTTAGGGAGCGTGGGATGGACGTGGACACTGCTGTATTTCACGTGGATCACCAGCAAGGGCTGCTGCGCAGCACAGGGACGTCTGCTCAGGGCCGAGTGGCAGCCCGGATGGGAGGGGCGCTTGGAGGAGCGTGGATGCACGGGTACCGACGGCTGAGCGCCTTCGCTGCTCACATGAAGCTGTCGTGAGACAGTTAGCTGGCTCTACCCCGCTACAGAAGAAGTCTTTTAAAAATAGGAGCCGCCTGCAATGCACGAGGCATGGGTCTGATCCCTGAGGTAAGAAGATTCCTCGGAGGAGAAAAAGGCCACTCACTCTCGTTTTCTCGTCTGGAAAATCCCACCACCAGAGCCTGATGGGCTACAGTCCATGGGGTCGCAAGAGTCGGACACGACTGCGCGACTATCACTCACTCACGAGAAGCTTTCGGGACCCAAAGGGACCGCGGATGCAAATGAGGGACAGACTGGGAGCAAGGGCTTTGGAGCGCACTGCCTGGGCCATGAGGCCCGCCCGCGGCCCTTGCTGTCTGTTTCACCATCCGTTTTAGTTGGGGGGTGGGGACAGCTCCCACCACATAGAATTCTCACGAAGCACTTTAGGACAGCACCTGGACATAAAGAAGCGCTGCTGGCTTAAAAAACAGTAAGAGGTTGAAAATATTACACATTATCATCACTATAATCTTTACATGAAATACCTGGAAGAACAGTCATGAACCTGTTAACAGTGATTATTAATCTGAGAAAGACATTGGAAGTGAGTTGAGTTTTAACTTTTCTCCTTTCCGTACTGTATCCATAATTGACTTTTTCTATTTCAAAATATGAAATCATAAGGAAATAATACATACGTGAACAGAATAACGGAGCAATATAGCAGAATAAAAGGGAGTGTGTGCATGTGTGTGTGAACGTCAATCCAGTGGGTGCGGTTTAAGATTTGCAAGAAAGATCAGTCAATAAACAGTATCAAAATAACTTGGTACAGTTAAAGCTATGCTTTTCCCAGTAGTCAGGTATGGATGTGAGAGCTGGACAGTAAAAAAGGCTGAGTGCCGAAGAACTGATGCCTTCAAACTGTGGTGCTGGAGAAGACTCTTGAGAGCCCTTGGACAGCAAGGAGGTCCAACCAGTCCATCCTAAAGGAAGTCAACCCTGACTGTTCATCAAAAGGACTGAGGCTGAAGCTCCAATCCTCTGTCCACCTGATGGGACAGGCCGACTCACTGGAAAAGGCCCTGATGCTGGGAGAGACTGAAGGCGGGGCGAAGGGGACGGCAGAGGATGAGAAGGTTGGGTGGCATCACCGGCTCAATGGACATGGGTTTGAGTGAGCTCCGGGAGCTGCTGAAGGACAGGGAGGCCTGGCGTGCTGCCGTCCAAGGGGACACGGAGAGTCAGATGCAACTGAGTTACTGAATGACAAAAATAATTTACTTTCAAGTTGGAAGAAAATATAATTCTATTATTCCTTTGCTTCTGGCCACAGTGAAATAGCGGGTACTAGATAACTATCCTGTCATAAAAACTGTAAAAATGGGCAAATCTGTGTGAAACTATTTTCAGGCGCTGGACAACGGACAGTCCGGGAGACCGATCCCCGGCAAAAGGGAGGCCCGGGCGCGCAGCCCACGCTCGCCCTGGCCCAGCTGGAGGGGCGCCGTCCCGCCGCGGCCCAAGCAGGGGGCCAAGCAGCGGCACGTTCTCCCGGCAAGGCCGCGGGACAGGAGTCAGCGTCTGGGGACGCAGCGGGGCGGACCCCAGAGATGCCGAGTGAGCGGATGAGGAGCTCCAGACACCGCCACAGGGGAGCCGCGGCCTCGGGCCGCCAGCGGGCAGGGCGCCACAGGCCGGGCCGGGCCCCCCGCGAGCTGGCAAGGGCGGAGAGCCTGGCGCAGCCCCCGCTGCAGCGGCCGCCAGCGCGGAGGCCCTGGGAGCCTGGAGCCACCCTCGCCCCAAATTCACGGCCCCTCTGGACCTTCCTCCGAGAAGGACGTGAGATGAAGACTTGAGATGATCCAGCTCTTCTGCAAGTGAAGTCACTATTTGCCAAGGCTTCCCAGAGAAAGACAACAGACCCCGACCCTGCCCCCAGGGTCCATCCGGCCCGGCATCCAGGTAAAGACGATCGCCCGCGAGAAGCAGTGTGCAAACGGCGTCCCCAGGAGCACGATCAGCGACAGAGACCAGCAGACGTGACAGGACCGACAGGCGCCCCGAGAAGCCGTCGTGGGCACACGTGAGAGTCAGGGGAAACCACGGACACGGCGAAGCCACAGAGAGCGAGTCTCCACAGAGAACCCGAGGCCGCGGAAGAGCCAAGCGCCACGTCCGGGACGGGAGGGCGCGAGAAAGTCGTGGACGGGCTCCAGAGACGCCACTGCGAGCAGCCGCGGGCGTCTCACCCGCGAGGCGGGCCAGACGGGGGCGAGGCGCATCCTTCCCGCAAGGGCGGCTGAACTTTCAACCCAGGACTTCAGGCCCGCTGAAATCACCGCTAACACCGAGATGGAACAAAGATACTTTTGGACAAAGAAAAGATGAAAAAATGTTTTGCTAGAAAAATCTATGCTAAAATGTTTTTTAGATTTTTTCAGGCTAAAGAAAATGACAGTAGTTGGAAATCTGGATTTGCAAAGAAAAGAAGAGCAGAGGGGGCTGTAAATGCACAAAATGAAAACACCTTTTCTCTCACTTTCAACTTCTTCAAAAGACACCGCACTTCCAGTTTCAGGTCTGACATGGAGACTTCTTAAGTGAACGCTCCCAACATTACAACAAGAAAAAGGCTGGAAAGCCTGAAACCAATGGCTTTCCCTGGGAGGTCACAGCACGGACCACCTCCTGGATTCTGGAGACAAGCAGGTGTAGACATCCCTGGCTAGATCCACTCACTGGACCGGAAACCGCTGGAGCCACAAATTGGCAGCAACACCGAGTAACTCAGACACGTCACCAGGGGCAGGGAGTGAGCTCGGCTGGGAGTGGGAGACCCCGGGCCCGGCACCTCGGGGGCCTCACTCTCGGGGGCGCCTCTGGGGGCTCCACCAGGCTCTCACAACAAGGAACCAAGACCTCCCTCGTGCTTTTCCTGGATGAAGGGGAAAGCAACCACCTGAAACACACACGGCGTGCCCTGCATAATAGCTCGGGAAGCTCAGGGAACACAACAAACAAATGCCAAAAGCCACATTTAGGCAGAAAAGCAAAACCAAAGAGAAAACTCTGAGAGCAGCTAGGGGAGTGGGGAGAACACCGTAGCTACACAGGAACTAAGGTAAGACTCACACCCAGCTTTTCCTCTGAAACCATGCAAGTAAGAAGGGAGTGCAAGGAAGAAGGGTTGGAAGCAAACCCCCTGCCAGCCCAGAATTCTATTTCTGCTGCTGTCCAGTCGAGTCCGACTCTGCAACCCCACGGACTGCAGCACGCCAGGCTTGCCTGTCCTTCACTATCTCCTGGAGTTTGCTCAAACTCATGTCCACTGAGTCAGTGATGCCATCCAACCATCTCATCCTCTGCCAATGAAATAATCATTCAAAAGTGATGGTAAGGGACTCCCTGGTGGCCCAGTGGTTAAGAATCCGTCTGCCAAAGCAGGGGACACGAGTTCAGTCCTTGACCCGGGAGGGTCCCACATGCCACAGAGCAGCTAAGCCTGAGCTCCACGACCACTGAGCCTGTGCTCTGCAGCAAGAAGCCGGCGCACCACAGCTAGAGAGGTGCCCCCACTCGACACCAGAGGAAGCACTTGAGCAGCCTGGAGGACCCAGTGCAGCCAAAAATAAATGAGCATGTTCTTAAAAACTGAGGAGAAATTAAGACTCCCACACGAATAAAGCCAGAATTCGTCGCCGGCAGGCCTTTGTGCCCTCTGATGGGTGAGGGTGAGCGGCTTGCGGGAGCTCCCTGATGGGAGGGACGGGCTGTGGGGGAACCTGGGACTTGCTCTGGTGGGCAGGGCCACGCTCAGCACATCGCTCATGCCATTTCCTGCTGACCGGTGGGGCTGTGTTCCCGCCCTGTAGCCAAGCTATGGTAGGGGTGACGGCACCCTCCTCCAAAAGGGCTTAGGCCAGCACGCACGCCTCCCTGCAGTCAGCGCCCCTGACCGCGCGGCGGGCCACTGTCGCCTGCGCCTCCGCCAGAGACCCCAACACGCCCAGGCGCGTCCGGCTCGGGCTCCAGCGGCACCACTGCTCCCCTCTCCTGGCTGCCGCTGCACTGGAGGTTTTAGTTGTGCCCTCTTATCCTACCCATCAGAGGGAAGACGGAATGAAAACCACAATCACAGAAAACTAACCAAACTGATCACACGGACCACAGCCTCGTCTAACTCAGCGAAGCGTGGGCAGGCCGTGGTGGAGGGTCCTGGCAAAACCTGGTCCACAGAGAAGGGAGTGGCAAACCACTTCAGCGTCTCTGCCTTGAGAACTGCATGAAGTGAATGAAAAGGCAGAAAGACAGGACACCAGAAGAGGGGCTCCCCAGGGCTGTAGGCGCCCAACGTGCTGCTGGAGATCAGCGGAGAAACAGCCCCAGCAGGAGTGGAGACGGAGCCAGAGCAGAAACAACGCCCAGCTGGGGCTGCGGCCGCGGGTGAGAGTCCAGTTCAGTGCTGTGAAGAGCAGCGTCGCCCAGGAAGCTGAAAGCTGGTCCAGGAATCAAGGTAAATTGGAAGTGGTCAGACGGGAGATGGCAAGAGTGAACACCGACAGTTTAGGAATCAGTGACCTAAAACGGACGGGAATGGGAGAATGTGACCCAGATGACCTTTATGCTACAGGTGGGGAGGAATCCCTTGGCAGACGTGGAGGAGCCCTCATGGTCAACAGAAGAATCCGAAATGCAGTACTTGGAGACAACCTCGAAAAGGACAGAATGATCTCCATTTGTTTCCAAGGAAAACGACCCTACATCACAGCGACCGAAGTCTGAGCCCCACTAACACCGAAGAAGCCGAAGCTGAGCGGCTCTGTGAAGACCGACAAGGCCTTCTAGAACTAACACCCAAAAACGTGTCCTTTTCATCCTGCGGGGCCGGAACGCAGAAGCAGAAGTCAGGAAACACCTGCAGTAACAGCAAATTGGCCTTGGAGCACAGAATGAAGCAGGGAAAGACTCATAGAGTTTTGCCAAGAGAACGCACTGGTCACAGCAAACACCCTCTTCCAACAACACAAGAGAAGACTCTACACATGGGCATCACCAGATGGTCAACACCGAAATCAGACTGATTATACTCTTTGCAGCCAAAGATGGAGACCCTCTATACAGTCAGCAAAAGCAAGACCAGGAGCTGACTGTGGCTCAGATCATGAGCTCTTTATTGCCAAATTCAGGCGTAAATTGTAGAAAGTAGGGAAAACCACTAGGCCATTCGGGTATGACCAAAATCAAATCCGTTAGGATTATACAGTGGAAGTGACAAATAGATTCAAGGAATTAGATCTGATAGAGTGCCTGAAGAACTATCGATGGAGGTTTGTAACATTGAAGAGGAGGTGGTGATCAAAACCATCCCCAAGAAAAAGAAATGCAAAAAGGCAAAATGGTTGTCTGAGGAGGCCTTACAAATAGCTGAGAAAAGAAGAGAAGTGAAAAGCAAAGGAGGAAAAAAAAAAAAGAGAAACCCCTCTGAACGCAGAGTTTCAAAGAATAGCAAGGAGAGATAAGAAAGCCTTCCTAAGTGAACACTGCAAAGAAATAGAGGAGAACAATAGAATGGGAAAGACTACTAGAGATCTCTTCAAGAAAATTACAGATACCAAGGAACATTTCATCCAAAAATAAGAATAAAGGACAGAAATGGTACGGACCTAACAGAAGAAAAAGATATTAAGAAGAGGTGGCAAGAATACATAGAACTGTACAAAAAAGATCTTAATGACCCAGATAATCACGATGGTGTGATCACTCACCTAGAGCCAGACATCCTGGAATGTGAAATCAAGTGGGCCTTAGGAAGCATCACTATGAACAAAGCTAGTGGAGGTGATGGAATTCCAGCTGAGCTACTTCAAATCCTAAAAGATGATGCTGTGAAAGTGTTGCACTCAATATGCCAGCAAATTTGGAAAACTCAGCAGTGGCCACAGGACTGGAAAAGGTCAGTTTTCATTCCAATCCCAAAGAAAGGCAGTGCCAAAGAATGCTCAAACTACCACAGAACTGCACACATTTCACAGTTTAGAAGGTGACACTCAGAATCTTTCGAGCCAGGCTTCAGCAGTATATGAACTGAGAACTTCCAGATGTACAAAGTGGATTTAGAAAAGGCAGAGAAACCAGAGATCAAATTGTCAATGCTCATTGGATCATAGAAAAAGCAAGAGAATTCCAGAAAAACATCTATTACTGCTTCATACACTAAAGCCTTTGACTGTGTGGATCACAACAAACCATGGAAAATTCTTCAAGAGATGGGAATACCAGACCACCTGACCTGCCTCTTGAGAAACCTGCCACCTGTATAAGGTCAGGAAGCAACAGTTAGAACTGGACATGGAACAACAGACTGGTTCCAAATTGAGAAAGGAGTACATCAAGGCTGTACATTGTCACCCTGCTTATTTAACTTATATGCAGAGTACACCATGTGAAATCCTGGGCTGGATGAAGCACAAGCTGGAATCAAGATTGCCAGGAGAAATATCAATAACCTCAGATATGCAGATGACACCACCCTCACAGCAGAATGTGAAGAAGAACTAAAGAGCCTCTTGATAAAAATCAAAGAGGAGAGTGAAGAAGCTGGCTTAAAACTCAACATTCAAAACTCTAAAATCATGGCATCCGGTTCCATCACTTCATAGCAAATGTATGAGGAAACAATGAAAAAGTGACAGGCTTTATTTTCTTGGGCTTCAAAATCACTGCAGATGGTGACTGCAGCCATGAAACTAAAAGACGCTTGCTCCTTGCAAGAAAAGCTATGACAATCTTAGACAGTGTATTCAAAAGCACAGACATTACTTTGTGGACAAAGGTCTGTATAGTCGAAGCTGTGGTTTTTCCAGTGGTCATGTATGGATGTGAGAGTTGGACCATAAAGAAGGCTGAGCGCCGAAGAACTGACGCTTCTGAACTGTGGTGCTGGAGAGGGCTCTTGAGAGCCCCTTCGACTGCAAGGAGATGAAACCAGTCCATCCTGAAGGAGATCAGCTCTGAATATTCATGGGAAAGACAGATACTGAAGCTGAATCTCCAGTACTTGGGCCACCTGATGTGAAAAGCTGACTCATCGGAAAAGACCCTAATGCTGGGATAGACTGAAGGCAGGAGAAGGGAAGGACAGAGAATGAGACGGTTGGATGGTATCACTGACTCGATGGACATGAGTTTGGGTAAGCTCTGGGGGTTGGTGATGGACAGGGAGGCCTGGCGTGCTGCAGCCCACGGGGTCACAGAGAGTCAGACACGACTGAGCGACTGGACAACCAACCTTTGTGCAATAAACGGCAAACGAGATTCTCCAGAGAAAAGGAAAACAGCCCCAACGAGGAGGTCGGATCTACAGGATGAGAGCCCAAGAAGGAACGAACCAGCGAGACACAAAACTGTGATTTTCCCAATCTTCAGTTCAGTTCAGTTCAGTTCAGTCGCTCAGTCATGTCCGACTCTCTGCGACCCCATGAATCACAGCACGCCAGGCCTCCTGTCCATCACCATCTCCCGGAGTTCACTCAGACTCACGTCCATCGAGTCCGTGATGCCATCTAGCCATCTCATCCTCGGTCGCCCCCTTCTCCTCCTGCCCCCAATCCCTCCCAGCATCAGAGTCTTTTCCAATGAGTCAACTCTTCTCATGAGGTGGCAAAAAAACTGGAGCTTCAGCTTCAGCATCATTCCCTCCAAAGAAATCCCAGGGCTGATCTCCTTCAGAATGGACTGGTTGGATCTCCTTGCAGGCCAAGGGACTCTCAAGAATCTTCTCCAACACCACAGTTCAAAAGCATCAATTCTTCGGCGCTCAGCCTTCTTCACAGCCCAACTCTCACATCCATACATGACCACAGGAAAACCATAGCCTTGACTAGACGGACCTTAGTCGGCAAAGTAACATCTCTGCTTTTCAATATGCTATCTACATTGGTTATAACTTTTCTTCCAAGGAGTAAGCGTCTTTTAATCTCATGGCTGCAGTCACCATCAGCAATGATTTTGGAGCCCCCAAAAATAAAGTCTGACACTGTTTCCACTGTTTCCCCATCTATTTCCCATGAAGTGATGGGACCAGATGCCATGATCTACGTTTTCTGAATGTTGAGCTTTAAGCCAACTTTTTCACTCTCCTCTTTCACTTTCATCAAGAGGCTTTTTAGTTCCTCTTCACTTTCNGCGATGACAGTGTTCATACGGTGCTGACGGCTGCGTGTGCCTGTGAACACGGCGACACCGCTGGGAGGCAAGCCGCCAGGGGCCGGGGCTGCGTGGAGCGCATCGTACTCCCTCAGGCTGCTACCGCGGCGGCAGCGGGCCCCGGGCACCGAGCGGCAGGCACTCCAGGGGCCGCGGTGCCCGGCAGCGGGGCAGGCGGGCCCGTCGGGCTGGAGAGAGAGCCTCACGCGGGCGGCAGCCCGGGCGAGAGCGGCGGCGAGCGGGCTGCGGGCGGCGGAGGGCAGAGCGCAGAGAGACGGGCCGGCGGGGCCGTGGGAGGCCGCGCGCAGGACCCCGGGCCCGCGAGGCGGGGAGGGCTCGGGGAGAGCGCGGGACCAGCAGCAAGTGCGGGGCAGGCGGCGGCGAGCCCGGGGCGCCCCCCACCCCAAGGGAGATGCGCCAGCAAGACCTCGGGAGCGGGCGCCGCCAGCGCAGCCCTCGGCGTGCCAGCCACGGCAGGACGGGTGGCGGCGGGGACCCGCTGGATGTCGCAGGAACGCGCGCGTGCCCCCAGGAGGAAGCGGAGAGGCTGCTGAAGGGTAGGATCCTTCTCCCACGAAGTCTTCACGAAACGAGAACAGAAACTGGGGACGGCTGACTCTCGGGCCAAGGGTCTCGAGCTCGCGTATCAATAAACGGACACACCCAACTTGCGGGCCGCCCAGGAGACCACACCAGGACCCAGTACCATGTCTGACGCGTCCCTGCCAAGGCGCAGCCCCGAACCCGGCCCTGAGGAGGAACAGACGACGGGCTTTTCACAAGAACCAGCCCACCCTCTTCACGGCCAAGTCCACGCAAACAGGCCGACGGGCCTGCTCTGGCTGAAATGACGGGAGATGAGACAGCCACAGCGGACGGCTGAACGGGCAGGGGCTGCCCAGGGCCTGAGGGTCACCATGGGGACGGAGCATCACCACCCGGGTGCCGGCGGTGCTGGGGCATCGAGGAGGAGGAACTCTGCTCCCTGACGACTCAGAGAGAAAACGTTGTATTGTGCTCGCAGTTCTCCATAAATTTGAGATGGTTTCAAAATTTTAAAGTACACATTAAGCCAAGGAAGACAGACACAATGGAACCCACAGGGCATGATTCCAATCACAGAAAGGTCTGGAGCAGGAGCTGTTGGTCTCAAGGGTCAGGCAGGTCAGTGCCCCCAGGGCAGCCGGGTGGACCACAAAGGGGCAGCAGGGAAGCCTGAAGCAACAAAGACAGTCACCGTGTCCTGACCGTGGACACAGCCACACAAGCACAGACGCTTAAAAACTCACGAAACACCGCACTTCCCTGGCAACTCAGCTGACCAAGACCCTGCCCGCGACGCAGGAGAGCCCAGCTCATCCCCTGGAGCAGGGACAGCCGCCCACTCCAGTATTCTTGGGCTGAGCCAGTATTGGTGGCTCCGATGGATGCCTGGGTTGGGTAGATCCGCGTGGACAGAGGAGCCTGGCAGGCTACAGTCCACAGGGTCACAAAGACTCAGACATGACTGAGCGACTTTCACTTTCAAGAAACACTTAAAATGGGTGCATTTTCTGATACGTCAACTGTATCCCAATAAAGACTTTTCGAAGTTTAAAAAAAGAGGCTTCCCAGGTGGCGCGGTGGTAAAGAATCTGCTTGCCAAGGCAGGCGACCTGGATTCAGTCTCTGGTTCAGGAAGATCCCAGGGAGAAGGAAATGGCAATCCACTCTAGTATTCTCGTCTGGGAAATCCCATGGACAGAGGAGCCGTCCACAGGGTCACAGAAGAGTCAGACAGGACTGAGCAGCGAAACGGCAACAGTGTGACAGAAGGCCTGTCCTGGGCCACATAAACAACCCCTCGCTCGGCAACGGGCAGACCAGTGCAGCTCGGCCGCCCAGTCGTGTCCGACTCTCTGCAACCCCATGAACCGCAGCACGCCAGGCCTCCCTGTCCATCACCAACTCCCGGAATCCACCCAAACCCATGTCCATCGAGTCGGTGACGCCATCCAGCCATCTCATCCTCGGTCGTCCCCTTCTCCTCCTGCCCCCAATCCCTACCAGCATCAGAGTCTTCTCCAATGAGTCAACTCTTCGCATGACGTGACCAAAGTACTGGAGTTTCAGCCTTAGCACCATTCCTTCCAAAGCAATCCCAGGGCTGATCTCCTTTAGGATGGACTGGTTGGACCTCCTTGCAGTCCAAGGGACTCTCAAGATGTCTTCTCCAACACCACAGTTCAAAAGCATCAATTCTTCGGCGCTCAGCCTTCTTCACAGCCCAACTCTCACATCCACCACACGACCACAGGAAAAATCACAGCCTTGACTAGAGACCAATTAAAAACATACACAAGACTTAACAGACACTCGGCAAAGGAAGACACACAGGAGGCAATAAGCTTCTGGAAAGTGCCCAGCATCACGAGTCAGCAGCAGATGCCAATCAAAACCACAGTGAGATCCTCCAGGACAGGCAGACTCAAAGACCAGCGTTCAGGCTGACCCAACAAGCCCATCTTCGGATTCACCTAGAACACACCAAAGGCACAGGGATGCTCACGGCAGCTGCAGCAACAGAAGCCTCCAAATGCAACCAGCATGGGCGTGTGCGCACAGGCGGAGGACACACAAGCCTGGTGATTCCTGCTGCGGACGCGCCTCAGGAAGAGAAAGACAGCTGAGCCAGTGCTTTATGAAACGCGGCTGGAAACAGCTGAGCAGAGAAGCTTGACAGAAAGAGCAACCGGCAAGTCTGCAGATGTGAGGCTTAGAACAGGGACTGCGTCTCAGAGGTGGGACCAGCTGGGGAGGACGGGGACGGGGAGGAGATTTCTCGGGGATGCGAACAGCCTGCACCTCCACAGGAGAGGGTCATGTGGGCCCAGGCGTGGGTCAGAGCTTGCTCGGCTGAACGCGAGAGCGCCACGCAGCTGACTGTATGGAGACTGAGTCTGTCAGCCCCTCAGGAGTGTCTGACCCCTTGCAGCCCCGTGCACTGCAGCCCGCCGGGCTCCTCCGCCCACGGGATTCTCCAGGTGAGAACACTGGAGTCGGCTGCCAATCCCTTCTTCAGGGGCTCTTTCTGACCTAGGGATCACAGATTCTTTACCCCCTGAACCACCTGGGAAGATTATTCCTCCATATTCATATTAAGGTTTCTCACACCACATACCATATAAATCCCACCTGGATTCAAGAGTTAAACTTGCATTAATTAAAATACTGAACAGGTACTGGAGAATATTTGATAATTTCTTTTTGGCTACAGCATAAAGCATGAAGGATCTTCTAACGGGTGATGAAACCTATACCCTGCCGTGGAAACACAGGCTCCTAACCACTGGACTGCTAGAGAAGTGAGAGTATTTTTGCAATTTGGAGAGGAAAGGCTTTTTAAATATGGTACAAAATCGGAAATCACAAGAGATGTTACCATATAAAAATGTAGGTTCACCATGAGTAAAAGGATACGATATATAAAGTGAAGTGAAAGTCGCTCAGTCGTGTCCGACTCTTTGCGACCCCATGGGCTACACAGTTCATGGAATTCTCCAGTCCAGAATACTGGAGTGGGTAGCCTTTCCCTTCTCCAGGGGATCTTCCCAATCCAGGAATCGGACCAGGGTTCCTGCGTTACAGGCGGAGTCTTTAGCAGCTCAGCCACAAGGGAAGCCCAAGAATACTAGAATGGGTAGCCTTTCCCTTCTCCAGGGGATCATTCCAACCCAGGAATCGACCAGGGTTCCTGCATTGCAGGCGGTTCTTTAGCAGCTCAGCCACAAGGGAAACCCTTACAATATATAAAGAGACAACACAGACCAATCAGAGAAACAAACGGCGCAATCAACCTTCACACGGCAACTCACGCAGGAGGGAAGGCCCGTCTGTCATTAACGAGACGCTCGGTGTATCAGCAGCGCAGCAGCGGCACTTGGGTCCTTTTCTTCCGACAATCAGAGGGCGGTGCGGGTGGAGGGTGATCACACAGGCAGAGAAAGACAGACGAGGCTTGGAACCCTCCTTTCTGCCTGTCTGCATCAGTGGAAACGGGAGCAGCTGTCAGGAAGCGTGGAGGATGGCGCGATCTAGACCTGGGCAGGGGCAGCCGCAGGGCTGGGCAGGCCGGGCACAGGGACCCCCCCCCCAAGGCAGGCGGGGGACTGACAGGTCTGCCTTGAGGAGTGGGCGGCCAGGTGAGGCCCTCACACTCTACCCACGTGCCCCCCACCCCACAGGAGGCCTCTGGCCTGCCCCCACGCCCTGGGCAGCCCCTCACGGGAGCATCTTGGCGGGGAGGGCACCGAGGGGCGGTGCCGACTCCACAGGACCAAGGAGCACACACAGCTGCCCGGCACCCACTGCCAAAATGGCCCGTGGGGAACCCTGCCCCACAGGCCTCCTCTGCACCCCGAAGTTTGCAATTAGACTGCATCTCGAGTCAACAAAGAGCTGTCTGGGCCCTGCCCCTGCCCCAGCACAGAACCAGCGGACACCTCTGGCCCCCGTGCTTGGAGCCTGATCCGAGGGGCACAGAGGGCTGTGATCTGAGCCTGAGGCCCAGCTGCAGGAGGGCCCTCCAGCCAGCACAGCCCCTGCTGGGGTCCAGGCGCCCCCAGGAGAGAAAAGCAGCAAGTCCCCAGGGAGGAGAGGGCTTCTCATGGAGACCAGCCTCAGCTCAGTCCCCCGGCTCCACACACAGGGCCTCAGTCCCCGTCCACAGGGAAAACACCCTGCTTGGACTGTCTGCAAAATGCAAATTCTGGACAAATACCTGAAAGTGTCTCTCTGAATGATTTCTGTGTATAAAAGGCAAAGCATTCAGGCTGTTTCCTGAGTTTGAAAATGAGGTTTGGGACCAGAGGTTTTGTAGAAGCCAGCCTGCCCAGGAGGAGGGGGACAACCCCAGCTCTGCCGTCTCCAGCCTCCCTGCGTCCAAGCCCTGCCTCCCCGCGTCTGTCCCCTGCCTCCCCATGTCTAACTCCAGCGTCACCACGTCCGGAGATCGACTTCCAGCCTCTGGAGCACTGGACGCCCCCACGCACACGCACAGGTACACACAGCCCGCTGAGGGCTGCCTAGGGAGGGATGGCCGCATCCTGCTCCAGGGATGGGGGGCTGCAGGCCCACGTGCTCGGAGGTGGCACAGGGCTGGGCCTGCCCGCTGGTCCCCAGGGCTGCGTGGGAACCACAAGCACCGCGTGACGCCCACAGGAAGCGTGGGTGTCTCGCAGGAACCAGCTGAAACATGATACCATGATAAAGCCTCATTTAAAGTACTTCTTTTTTTTTCTTTTTATTGATTTCATTGAAAACAGAACAAGAAATGGTCTGAGCCAAAAGACTGCTCTTGGAACTGTCAAAAACATTTTAACAGAAAAAATAAACATGGCCGCATTATGAATGTTTTAGAAGAGTTGCACAAAAAACCCACTGTTACTGCACTAATTACAGTCTTTAAAAAAGTATATGCCAAAAAAAAGGATATGACCTGGCAGGCCATCACACAAAAGGTGACGGCAATTTTATTCACACTACAAGACTAACATTTTAAAAAAAGTTTCCTGCATTTTACCCTAAAATCACTTTGTTCTCTTTACACAGTTGATAGTTCATTTTCACATGGTGAGTAGAAACCACACCAGAATCAGCACCGTGGTCTGTGTTTTTGTGTTTATTTTTTGTTTGTCCTAATGTCCAATAATGGTAGAAAATAAATCAGTTTACTCATCATCATAGCATGTGGCTTAGAATCAATAGGAGGTGCGGTGCCCCGGGGCCACGGCCGTCCTGCACCCCAAGCCGCATCCTCGGAAAGAAACGCGTGAGAGGTCTGGTGTATAGGACTAGATATAGGATTTCTTTAAAAAGCAAACCCACGTTTTCTCCAAAGTCAGCAGCGGCTCGGCCCTGACCTCGCAGGGGCGGTGGGCACGGGGTCTGTGCCGCCCAGAGCCAGCACCAGCCACGCGGGCCGCGGCAGGCCACTCGGAGAGTCCGGGCCGACAGGGCGCGGCCCCCAGCCCGGCAGTGAGCCGGGAGCGACGGCGCGCAAGGGGAGACGAGAGACGTGGAGCAGAAAGCCCTCCGTCAGGAACACTGGCGAGGCGGCGGGGAGCCAGGCGTCCCCGCCCCCCGTGGCCCCGGGCAGGCCCGCCGGTCCTCTGCGTCCTCCCCGAACCACAGCGAACGGCGTCCACTCGGGCGCCGGGCGGCGCTCTCATAGCGGGTCGGCGGGCGAGGAGCTGGTGTCGGGCAGCCCGTCCTCCTGGGCACCAGCCTGCCGCTGGGCCAGCGCGGCCCCGGAGTGGCGGCACTTGGGGGCGCCGCAGCGGCAGCTGAACAGCTTGCCCTTGATGTCCCAGAAGCGCTGCCCGTAGTCGAAGCTGCAGGGAGAGAGAGCCGGGGTCTGGGCCTGCGCCCCCGGGGCCGCCCCCGCCCGCCCCCTCCCGGGCACCTACC
>SJXO01001286.1:63824-101759 GCA_006408615.1 Connochaetes taurinus
CGGACTGGGGCAGCCCAGTCCGCGTCGCTGGTCAGGGAGGACTGGGCTGCTAGAACTCGCGCAAGACGCACCCTCCTCCCCGGGGGGCTCAGCTGTGGGCTCCACAGGACGCCATGGCTGGGGGCGGGGGGCTGCCTGGCCGCCCTCCACCTGCAGGAGGCCCTCCACACTGTGCGGCCCCTCCCATCTCCGTGCATCTTCTGTTCAATTGAAACGTGGAAAAATCTCTTTTTCTTTTATTGCTGCGAAGCATTTTTAAAAGTTCTCACTGAACTCACTGCAACACTGCCTCTGCATTACCATCTCCTGATTCTGAGGTGTGTGGGGTCTCAGCTCCCTGACCAGGGGCTGGACCTGCACCCCTGCGCTGGAAGCGCGAGTCTTAACCACCGCACCTCCAGGGAAGGCCTGGAGGTCCTGAATTCTATCGCTCTCAGCAGCGTCAGTCTCTTTTGTATTTTTTTGTGTCCTGTTGAAGAAACTGTTCCCGATGCTGGAAGGAAAGGTAACCTTCCCTCTTGGCCTCTGAGTGCTCTGCGCCCTCACCTGCTGCGCCTGACATGCCCTCACCCTGCTCGCTCCCACCTGGTCCATGTGGGAGCGTGCTCTGTGTTAGCATGCCGTGTTGGCGTGCTCTATCCACACGTTAGCATGTGCTCTGTGTGTTCACGTGTGCGCTCCGTGTTCACGTGTGCGCTCCAGGTTAGTGCGTGGCCTTCATGGTCACTGTGCTGTGTCAGGGTGTGCTCTCCACGTGTTCACGGACTCTGTATTACTGTGTGCTCTCCGTGTGTTCACGTGTGCGCTCCATGGTCACGTGTGCTCTCCGTGTTCACGTGTGTGCTCCAGGTTAGTGTGTGGCCTTCATGGTCACTGTGCTGTGTCAGGGTGTGCTCTCCACGTGTTCACGGACTCTGTATTACTGTGTGCTCTCCGTGTGTTCACGTGTGCGCTCCGTGTTCACGTGTGCTCTCCGTGTTCACGTGTGCGCTCCAGGTTAGTGCGTGGCCTTCATGGTCACTGTGCTGTGTCAGGGTGTGCTCTCCACGTGTTCACGGACTCTGTATTACTGTGTGCTCTCCGTGTGTTCACGTGTGCGCTCCGTGTGTTCACGTGTGCTCTCCGTGTGTGTCACTGTGTGCTCTCTGTGGAAGCAGGGCTGGCTGTCTCTTCACTAGCTCAGCGTCTCCTCGGGCTGCAGGGCTTCATCCTCCGACGTTGGACGGAACGACAACGTGGTCAGGGTCAGCCGACCGACCATCCTGCTGTGGTCCCACCTGTTTTTACTCCTCTTTCCTGCTTTCTAGTCACAAAAGTACTTTCTAAGATTCCACTTTACTTCCTCTACTACCTTTAAAAATCTCTTCCTTAAAGCTATGCCTCTTTGAAGTTACTCCCCAGTATTCTGCAGGATCCCGGCTTCCGACTGTCCACAGCTCAGAGCAACACTGAGCCCTCCCAGCACTGACCCCGAGGACCATGCTCACGCCCCTCCGCTGCCCCCTGGCTCCCGCTGTCGTGTCGACGTGCCCGTCTGTGTAAACTCCATCTCGCAATATTCTTCTTCCTTTAAACAGCCTTCACCTTTTAATAAATTTACAGAAAACACATTTTTCTAATTTACCATTTCTGGTATTTTCATTATTTCCAAGGATGAGATTTTCCTCCTGGCTTTACTATAAATCTGCTATTAAGTTCTGTCAGTTTTTGTACACCTGAAAATGTTTTACTTCACAATTGCTTCTGAAGGACACTTTTATTGGCTGCAGCATTCTGGGCGGACATGTTTTTCGAGTTTTTTCCCCTTTCAGCACAGTAAGAAAATCACTCCACGGTCTCCTGGCCTCTGTGGTTTCAGATGAGAAGCTGGCAAGCACATGCGGCATTCACTTACACGTGCTGTACCAGGCTGCTCTTCTTGGGCCGCATTAAGGCTTTCTACAGTTTAACATGATGAATTTTGGCGTAGCAGCCTGTGCATTTGTCCAGCTTGGGGTGTGCTGAGATTCTTGAACCTGGAGGTTATTTTTCATCAAATTTGGAAGATTTATGACCACTTTTCCTTCAATATATTTTCTGTCTCCTCCTCTCTGGGACTCTAACCACACAGACAGCTCAGTCTGTTTCTCAGACAGAGTGTCTTCTGTGACTGGTCTTGGGTTCAAGGGCCCTTCTTTCCATGGTACCCAGAGTGCAGCCGGGCTCACCGGTGAACTGCCCACTCCAGACCTGCGCCAGCCACTTGTTCTGCTGGTACAGCTACTCCTACAAAGCCGTCAACTCTGACCTGCCTCTGCAGCAGTGCTTTGCTTGGGCACTGGCTCCGGTGGCGGGGCCAGGAAATTGCCCCCCGGCCAAGCACGAGGCAGAACTCACACGCCCGCCCTGATGGGGACTAACATTCACCTGCAGGGGTTCACAGAGCAGCTACAGGGCGCCAGACCTCAACCCACCGAAGCACAGGACTAGGTGCTGCCCTGAAACCACACCCACGACCCACACAGCCGTGCTGCTGCCGTTCAGCTGTGGGGCCGTCTCCGACTCTGCGGCCCGTAAACCCCAGCATGCCAGGCCTCCCTGTCCCCTACAATCTCCCGGAGCTTGCTCAAACTCATCTCCAGCGCTTCAGCGATGCCGTCCAACCACCCCGTCCTGTTGTCCCCTTCGCCCCTTGCCCTCAATCTTTTCTAGCATCAGGGTCTTTTCCAGCATCAGGGTCTTTTCCAACAAGTCAGCTCGTCCCGTCAAGTGGCCAAAGTATTGGGGCTTCAGCTTCAACATCAGTCCTTCCAATGAATATTCAGAGTTCATTTCCTTTAGGATTGACTGGTGTGATCTCCTTGCTGTCCAAGTACTCCCAAGAGTCTTCTCCAACACCAGTGTTGAATTCTTCAGCACTCAGCCTTCTTTATGGTTCAACTCTCACATCTGTACATGACTACTGGAAAAACCACAGCTTTGACTATTCAGACTTTTGTTGGCAAAGGGATGTCTCTGCTTTTCAATATGTTCTCCAGGTTTGTCATAGCTTTCCTTCCAAGGACCAAGTGTCGTTTAATCTCACGACTGCAATCATCCTCTGCAGTGATTCTGGAGTCCAAGAAGATAAAGCCTGCCACGGCTCCCACTGTTTCCCCTTCTGTTTGCCATGAAGTGATACGACCGGACGCCATGGTCTTAGTTTTCTGAATGTTGAGTTTCAGCCACATCTTTCACTCTCCTCCTTCACCTTCATCAAAAGGCTCTTTAGTTCCTCTTCACTTTCAGCCCTTACCATGGTATCATCTGCATATCTCAAGTTATTGACATTTTTCCCAATAATCTTGATTCCAGCTTGTGATTCATCCAGCTCAGCATTTCACATGCTGTGCACTGCACATGTAAACAACTGTATACAAAAAGCTGTTTACTTCGACAGAAGCAAATTAAAATAGTAAAAAAACCCATCTCTGCAGTCGAACTGTGAGTATTTCTTTACCTGTAATGGTCGGTGTTGGTAAGAGTGCAGGGAAATGAGGTCTCACAAACTTCCAGATGCTTTTAAGAAAGAGGGACCGAAAGCCTTAAAAAATCATTATACATCTTGATCCCCAAAATCCTTGTCCAGAAAAATCTGTCTTAAAACAAACATGTGGAAAGGCCTAGCTGTGAGCTGCCTGTTGAAGTGCTGCGTCTAGTAAGACCTGGTCACCCACACGCTCCGCCAGTGCGCCTGGCAGAGACGGCACGGACTGCATCGCGAAGCACGGCCCGGCCCTGGAGATGGCGCTGCAGGGAGATGTTCAGCGACACAGGAAAACAGAATTTGACGGAGAAGGAGTTGATAGAGGAGCATGAACCGCAGGGTGACATTTCCAATGGAAAAAATGTGTATTCATGTGAAAAGCCCTAAGATTTAACACTTTCATCGTTACTGTGTGTGTGTGTGTATCTGACCTAAAACCTGCCGTTCTAACCATTTCCCAGCCACGCCATGGCCGCGTTGATTGCTCTACGAGCCACACAACCATCACCACCCTGTTCTCAGGACCTCCCAGCAGCCCAGGCAGGAGCTCAGGCAGCACCACGCAGCCTGTCCCTGCCCTCAGCCCGGGTGCCTCATCTCCACATCTGCCTGGTCAGCCTCCTCACGGAAGTGGGACCACGTGACACGCGTCCTTCTGCGTCACCTTCTGCGTCACCTTCTCGGTGTCGCGTTCTCAGGCGCACCCGTGCTGCAGCCCGTGCGGGACTCGCCTTCCCTTCTGAAGACTGAGCAACGCTCCGCCTCAGGGACGAGTCACATCCCCGGCTTATCTGCCACACATCGCTGGACCCTGGGCTGCACCCACCTTTTGGAAACTGTGGACACTGCGGAGAAGCAGGTGTGCACACACCTGTGTGTGTCCTTTGCTCTGGCCGCCTTGGAGACACACTCTGGACTGGAATCGCCAGATCATACAGCCGAAACCACATCTGTGACTTTTCTGAGAACTGCCAGACTGTTTTCCACGGTTTCTGCACCGCTTCGCATTTCCACCAACAATGCGTGAGAATCCCAGGCTGTCCACAGCTTTGCTGGCACCTGTCTTCTGACATTTAGACAACAGCTGTCCTGTGGGGTCTCGCTGCAGCTTTGAATGCATTTCCCTAATGATTAATGATGCTGAGCATCTTTTTATGTGCCAACTGGCCATTCAAATATCAGCATCTTCTCCACAGAAATGTCTGCTCAAACTCTGCCCACTTCTGAGCCTGGCTACAGTCTAGTGGCAGGACATGTCTGTACGACCTGGAGAGTGAGGCCCAGCAGACACAGGACTGATGAACGCTTCCCTCCCCTGGGGGTGGTCTCTCCACTCTCCTCTGATGAACCACAGCCCTAATTCTGGTGACGTCTAAGTTGCCCATGTTCCTCTTATGGTCTGTGCTTCGGTGTCATGTCCAAGAAGGCACTCACGTCCAGCATCCCATGGGTCTCCCTGTTTTCCGCCAAGTGCTTCACAGTTCTAGCTCTTGAACGTAGGTCTCTGAGCCCCCTGGGTCAGCTTATGAATGCACAGGGAGGGAGGGGCCCAGCCTCACTCGCCTGTGTGTGGAGTCCAGGTGCCCCAGCACCTGCGGTGAAGGACACCCTTTCCTGCCACTGGATGGTCTGGGCCGCAACAGGAATCACCTGACCGCGCCTGCAGGGCGCACTCCAGGCGCTCCGTGCCGTCCCACACGCCTGTCTCTGCGCGGCTCTCCATCCGCTGCTCCGTGCATACTGCTGCAGCTCTCTCCTAAGTTCTGAAGCCAGCAAGTCTGAGGCCTCCAGCGTTGCTCTTTGGCAAGACTATTTTGACTGTTCAGGGTTCCCCTGCAGAGAACAGTGCTGGGGCTCTGACAGGACCTGCACTGATCGGTTCTAGCCACACAGCCAGCACTCAGCACCCACAGATGCCGAAGCACAACATGCAGGGCTGAAGGCCGCAGTCTCGTCAGGGGACTGGAGCACTGGTGGGCTGGGATCTGCGGGGATCCTGGAATCCACCCCCTGCAGATAGCAAGGGATCAGAGCACTGCCTGCTTCTACTCCATGAACACAGGATAAGGATAATGTCCATTTATCGGTGCCTTTTTAAATGTCTTTCAGCATTCTTTTAGTGTACAAATCTTTTACCTCCTTGGTTAAGTTTATTTCAAAGTATTTTCTTCTTCTTGATGCTACTGTGAATGGAACTGTGTTCTTAAATTTGCTTTTTGGATTGTTCACAAGCGTAGAAATACAACTGACACTTATGTACTGACTCGATATATTAAACTTTCTCAAACATACTTATCAGTACTGACAAGTCTCCGTGTGGACTCTTCATGACTTTCTCGTCTGTGCACAGAGACTATTTTTCTTCCCCTTTCCAACATGGAGGCCTTTTTCTCTTTCTCCAGTTGTCGTTGTTCAGTTGCCAAGTCAGGTCTGACTCTCTGTGACCCCAGGGACAGCAGCACACCAGGCCCTGCCCCTCACCATCTCCCAGAGTCTGTCCAAGTTCATGTCCATTGAATCAGTGATGTTATCCAACCATCTCATCTTCTGTTGTCCCCTTCTCACCCTGCCTCCAATCTTTCCCAGCATCAGGGTCTTTTCCAATGAGTCGGTTCTTTACATCAGGTGGCCAGAGCATTAGAGTTTCAGCTTCAGTCCTTCCAGTGAATATTCAGGGCTGATCCCCTTTAGGATGGACTGGTTGCATCTCCTTGTTGTCAAGGACTCTCAAGAGTCTTCTCCAGGATCATAGCTCAAAAGCACCAACTCTTTGGCACTCAGCCCTCTTTATGGTCCAACTCTCACATCCATACACGACTACCGGAAAGACCACGGCCTTAACTATACAGGCCTTTGTTGGCAAAGTGATGTCTTTGCTTTGGAATACACTGTCTAGGTTTGTTATAGGCAATGGCACCCCACTCCAGTACTCTTGCCTGGAAAATCCCATGGACGGAGGAGCCTGGTGGGCTGCAGTCCATGGGGTCACTATGAATCGGACATGACTCAGCGACTTCACTTTCACTTTTCACTTCCATGCATTGGAGAAGGCAGTGGCAACCCACTCCAGTGTTCTTGCCTGGAGAATCCCAGGGACGGAGGAGCCTGGTGGGCTGCCATCCATGGGGTCGCAGAGTCGCACAGGACTGAAGCGACTTAGCAGCAGCAGCAGCAAGTTATAGCTTTCCTTCCAAGAAGCAGTCATCTTCTCATTTCAAGGCTGCAGTCACCAACCACAGTGGTCTGGAGCCCAAGAAGAGGGGGTCTGCCCCTGCTTCCTGCCTGTCTCCTCCTACTCGCCACGCAGTGACGGGACCGCGTGACGTGGCCTTAGTTTTTTTAACACTGAGTTTTAAGCCAGCTTTCTCACTCTCCTTTCACCCTCATTAAAAGGCTGTTTAGCTCCTTTTCACTTTCTGCCCTCACAGTGGTGTCATCTGCATAACTTGAGGTTGTTGATATTTGTCCCGGCAATCTTAATTCCAGCTTGTGCTTCGTCCAGCCTGGCACTTTGCACGATGACAACTTTCCTGAGTAAGGGCTCCAAACAGCAGACGGAAGAGGGGAGGTGCCCACCATGAAGGATGGCACCGGACCCTCCACACACACACCCTCATGGGTGCTTGTCTGCGGCAGGCTCCGTGGAGCCAGTGCTCACAGTACTTCCCATGAGTAAACCGCCACGGGGCAAGCTGCACTGCCTACTTCTAGACACCTGTGGGTGCCCAGCGGCCGCCAACCCCTGAAGGCATCCCAGGGAAGCAGCCCTGCTCCTCACAAGGAGCGCTATGGGTGCAGGGTGTGTGTGCGCCAAGTACCTTGGGATCCACGAGGGCCCCGGCCTTGATGAGGTACTTCACCGCGTCCAAGTGGTTGTTCTCCGCGGCCTCCATCAGCGGGGTCCTCTGGTCCTCGGAGCAGGTGTCGATGTTGGCGCCCGCCTGGTGAGAAGAGGGACAGACACTCAGCCTGCAGCCACACCCGGGGAGGAAACGGCCCCAGGCACACAGGGGCTAATTTGGTCTCTCTGCTGTCTAAGCCTGAGGCTCCAAAGTGACTTTTATTTTCTGTCAAGAAGAGCATTTCACTTCCCAGTTAACTTGGTAAAGATAGCAACATCACTGACAACCCCTTAGAAATAAGAAAGTGAGACCCCAGCGCAGACAAAGAAGAGGCGAGGAGAGGGTCTCCGCAAGGCGGGGCCAGGAGGTGAGGGGACCAGCTTGCAGTGACCTCAGAGCTCTTTCTGGGATGTTCTAATGCTCGCTAAAATAAACTGAACAAAAATTCATCTCCAGCATGTATTTTCTAGTAGTGGGTGTACTTAAAAACTAATGAGCGAGCAGGAGTCCTTGGGTAAGTTCTGCCTGAAACTGCAGATGCCTGAGGTGAGCTGTCCACTGAGAGCAGAGAGACTGTTTGGCAGCTGGGCCTTTGCTGTGTCGGGAGAAACTAGACCAGCACGCAAAGAGCAACACCTGCGAGGCTGTTCCTATCGTTAGCAGTTAAAACTCAAGAGTAACGGCTTAGCGAGAGACTTGACAAGCAGACCGAGAAGGGTGCACGGAAGCCAGGGCTGAGCGGCGGGGGCTGGAAGGAGACCCGCTGGCCTCCAGGCGGAGCCGCAGGCGGAACGGGACAGCGGCCCGAGCCCATCTGAGGGCGAGGCGGAGCCAGGACCCCACAGCAACCTGGAGGAGCACACAGGTGAGGAGCCAGCAGGGCAGAGGCTGCGCGGGGCCCAGAAGGCCGGCGTGAGGCCAGCCACTCTGCCCGGGTGCACAGGCAGGATGAGCCTCTGCCAGCGGAAGGCCAGGCAGTGCCTGTGACTGGGGGCACACACCTGGCAAGACTCCCCCAGACCCCCAGCCACCCTCAGCCCTCAGAGGGTGGGCAGCCCCAAAGGGAGGGCCCAGGTCTGAGGGCTGCACAGGCTGATGGCCAAGAGCGGAGGCAGGGGCCACGCTGCAGAGGGTCAGGGTTAGAGGGATATCTCCCCCACCCAACACCAAGACCCCGGGCCTGCCAGGACTGGCGCTCCAGGCGCTTGTCTGAAACCTCTTGGGTCTCTTTAGTTCAATGGCCCACCCAACTGGCGGCATGGAAGCCCCGCACAAGGGTGTTTGGGCAGCCCAGGACCACAGCAGGGAAGCCAGCCTGAAGATGAGTGCCCATCCCAGGGAGAGGTGGGGCGCCCGGGAGATGATGCCAAGCCATCTGAGACACAGGAGGAGGGGGACGGAGGGTGAGCCCCCAGAGAACAGGGCGGCATGAGTCAGGGCAACAGCCACTGCTCTCCCCTTCCCTGGGCCCCGAGGCTGCGAGGACAGGCACCTTTTTAACCGGAAGACTCCCGGCTCACAACCGGCACCAGGTCAGAGCAGAGCAGGTGAGAGGACCTGATCAAACCTCCCAGAGGGACAGCTGGGGACAGAGCCAGGACAGACAGACGTGCAGGAGAGACGGACGACCAGCAGGAGAGGCCAGAGCAGGGGCCGGTGTGGGGACAAGCGGGCGCGGCCAGAGGCTGGGACGGGCCCAGTCCACGGCAGCGCGTGGGAGGCGGCCCCCGCTTGGGTCTCTTTAGTTCGGTGGCCACAGTGCTGAAGCCGCCTAGTTGGAGCTGCTTCCACCGAGACCTCAACGTGGAAACGAGTCAGACCAAGGATGACCAGAAACGCTCTTCACAGGCGATCCCCTACCGACCACAGCGTGAGTAAGGGCGCTGCTCAGCTGCCTGGGGCCAGGAGAGGGCACAGGGCCGGGGCTGGGGCCTGCCGGGAGGAGGGCACAGGAAGCAAGCACGCAGGAGAGCGGTGCCTCCAAGAAGCAGCGCCGTGGGATCCAGGGCGAAGCAGAGTGAGCCCGCCCACCGCGCACGCTGGGGCTCTGGGGAAGGGCGGCCCACCTTGGGAGTGCACAGCCCTGGACACCACTCAACTACGCGCTTGAGAACCTCACCTGAGAGGTGCCCAGCCATCATACCCCCAGGCTCGGACAGACAGTGCAGAGTCGTAAAGATCGCTAACATGCGAAGCATTGTTTTTTCTAAACCAACTCTTCCTAAACCAACTCTTTCTAAACCAATGCGTCACGTTTTATTCTGCAACAGTTTACAACTCAAGAGAAGCCGTGAAACAGAACACAGCACTCCTGCGCTCCCTCTCAGGACGGCTCCTCAATCATGGCCCATGGGCAGAAGCAGGAATGGGCAGGGGGTCAGCAAGTGGGCCCCAGGGTCTCAACGACCCCTTAGGTTGTTGCTCTTTGAACGATAAAAGGCAAACAAGTCACACCATGTGGAGTTCAGAGGTGGACAGAGCTCAGCCGTGTGGCCGAGATGCCTGCAGGGCAGTGAGCCCACAGAGATACACACGTGGTCATGATGACGCCAGCCTCAGAGCTGCCCGAGGAGGGGACACAGTGCTTCAGGGGAGAAGCAGCCCAGGCCGGTTCC
The DNA here is from genome assembly GCA_006408615.1 of Connochaetes taurinus. NCBI lineage: Eukaryota > Metazoa > Chordata > Mammalia > Artiodactyla > Bovidae > Connochaetes > Connochaetes taurinus. The sequence goes on from SJXO01001286.1 coordinate 73,787, forward strand.
CTCTAGAGCCGTTAAGAGGAACCGAGATGCTTACAGTTTAGACTCTTCTTTATTAATCACACAGGCTTTCCTGGCGGCTCAGCGGTAAAGAATCCGCCTGCCAATGTAGGACTCTTTACACCCTGAGTCAGAAACGTGCCTGGAGAAGACAATGGCAACCCACTCCAGTATCCGTGCCTGGGAAGTCTCGTGGACAGAAAGGCCTGATGGGCTGCAGACCACGGGGTCACAGAGAGTAAGACATGACTCAGCAACTACACAACAGCAAACATGCACACACGCACGTATTTTAACGTAAAACCAGTGGGGCCTCCCCTGGCGGCTGGGTGGTGACGAGGAGGCACTGGCTGGGTGGCCGACGCAGGAGGCACGGGCTCACTCCCTGACCTGGGAGACTCCGCAGCTCCCGAGCCTGAGCTCGAGAGCCCAGGGCTGCAACAGCGAGGCCCACGCACCTCAGCTACCGAGGCCCAAACACTCAGAGCTCGCGCTCCACAGCAAAAGAGGCCCCCGCAGAGATGCCCGAGCGCCGCAACTAGAGAAGAGCCCAGGGGGCAGGGAAAGCCCAGCTCCGCTCAGCACAGTCTCGCTCAGTCGTGCCCGACTCTGTGCAGCCCATGGACGGCAGCACGCCAGGCCTCCCTGTCCTCCACCGACTCCCAGAGCTTACTCAGACTCACATCCATTGAGCTGGTACTGCCAAAAAAAAAAAAGATAGATGAACAATTGAATTTTTTCAAAAAGGTGGAATTTCCCTAGTGGCTCAAATGGTAAAGCATTTGCCTGCAATGTGGGAGACCCGGGTTTGATCCCTGGGTCAGGAACATCCTTTGGAGAAGGAAATGGCAACCCACTCCAGTATTCTTGCTTGGCATATCCCCATGGACAGAGAAGCCTGGTTGGGCAACAGTCCCTGGGGTCACAAAGAGTCGGACACAACTGAGCGAATTCACTTTCTTTTCTTTCTTTCAAAAAGGTTGGGGGAAATGGGTCCTTTCAAAGGAGTGCAGAGCCGCCTCCTCTAAAGGAAGAAGGAAGTCAGAAGAGGCAGCAGCAGAACCCAGCTGCATGCTATTTAAACAGGTCCGTCCAAACGAGCCTATGGCGTACCCAAGCCAAAGCTGAGAGGGATCTGACAAGCGGGTCTCAGGCATCAGAAATCTAAGCCAACAGGTAAACCTACTGTAAACATCAGTGCAAAAGCAGGCTCCACATTGACACACAACCCTATCCTGTGTGTACAGCGCAGGTGAGGAGGCGGGGACAGGACAGGGCTGCTGTGACCACACACAGGAGGCCAACGGGTGGCAACAGGGGCCCCGAGGCCTCAGAGGAGGCACACTGTGCCCCCAGGCCCAGAGCCCTCCTGGGGCCCCCAGCACGAAAACTGCCAGCTCACAGGCCCAACCAAGAGCCCACCTCCGGCATTTCAGCCCTTTCTTTTTCACATAAACAAGCCAGCACCAGGCATTTGGGTAAAACTTGAAATGAGAAAGACTAGAACATAGAACAGAGTTTCCAACGCTGCAGGAGACCCAGAGGTCACTGAGAAGGGTCTCTCGGGGAGCAAGAGGAGACCCAGGGGTTCACATGCGGCAGCACAGGGGAACCCCCAGAGGAGCTGAGGGCCCCGTGGAGCAGCGCCAAGAAAGCGGGCTCGAAGGGCGCAGAGCTGGGGAGGAGGCGCGCCAGGCAAATGCAGCGTGGGCGCGCAGGGAGGGCCCCAGAGCCCAGACAGAAAGACCCCAGACTGAGCTGGGGGCTGAGCGGCGAGTCTAGAGCCACAAGCGAAAGGAGATGTCCTGAAGGATCCAGAGATGAAGAACCAGCTGAAAGGTGGCCTCCAGGGAACATAGGTCCCACGGGGGCCTGGGCTGGGCAGACCTCCCAGAGAGACAGTGCTCAGAGCGGGCGACGCACTGCCAGATAACACAGAGGCCAGTGTGCCTGCTGGGTGGGGGGTGCCCTTCATACAGCCATGGAATATTCACGGGACCACAGGATGCAAGCTCTCACTGAAGGAGGTGGGCAGAGCGGCACGTGTGCATGCCTCGGCTGAACCCCCAGCCTGGGAAGTCGGCGACGTGAAGCCCCAAAGCGAGCGAGAACCCATCGGTGAACACCAAGAGACACACAACCCTCAGCACAGCAGCACCCAGGCCCCGGGCCCCGGCTGCCGCCGTGACCCGCAGCCAACCTGGATGAGCATATGGCAGATGTCCACATGGCCGGCCTCGGCCGCGGCGTGCAGGGGCGAGCGCTTGTTCTGATGCTCCATCTTGAAGTTGGGGTCGATCCCGTCAACTGCAAACAAACAAGAGGTGCCGATCACTCATCAGGCACGACCCCAGCACCCAGGCGGGCCGGTCCAGGGTGGGGAGGTCCTGGGGGGCGGCAGGCTGCGGTCAGAGGCCCCAGCGTCTCTCCCGTGTCCCCCCGCCGGCCTCTGCCCCAACACGAGGCTGGAGGGGCCCCAGGGTGGACGCTCCATGGGAGCAGGACCCCCAGGCCAGGCCCTAAGGGGAGGCGCTTGCTGAGCGCAGCTCCCAGCCTGGCATGGACACGGGCCGTGAGGTTAACCCCAGAACAGTGAGCCGACCTCAGCACTACACGAGGTCTAACAGGAACATGATAAAAACTACCACTTTGGTCAACATAAAATAAAACCTTTTCTCCCCCAGAACAAACTGCTACACTTGTTTCTTGACTTCCTATCAAGTAAAGAGATTCTGCATCCACCTTCTCCAGCCCAAAAGTCAAGCCTAAGCTGTGAGCTCAGAAGCAAAGCGCTGCCTGCTCCTCAGCACCCGGTGGGTCGGAACCACAGCGGCAGGTCGCTGACAGCATGGGTGTCCTGGGCTGCTCTCTGCACAGAAGACGCAGGCGCGTGCACACAGCAAGAGCCCGGCCCACTGACCGTGCCCCTACGGACTCCACAGCACTGCTTAACAATCACATGCCTCACTGCTGCTAATTCCAGGCAGACACTCCCACAGCCGTGACTGACTGAGCAGAACGTGGTGACCGCACTAGACCCGGGGGCGGCCTGTGTGCGCCGAGCAGAGCAGCGGGACAGGCGGGGCCCGGCGGGCCGGAGGACAGGCGCGCTCGCCCACCTACCCAACATGAGCAGCACCTTCTGCAGCTCCCCCTGCCGCGCCGAAAAGTACAGCTGCTTTGGGTGGAAGCGGAGCTTCTTGGGTCTGGAGAGAGAACATGGATCAGTGGTGAGCACAGCTCCCCCACCACACACGTGCAAGTGGACACACACGCACTCGCATGCACACACGCGCACCCACACACCCCACCTGCAGGCTGGGGAGGTCTGGGTGAGGCCCTTATGCCCAGCCTTCAAAGTGAAGGATGCCACATCCACCAGGCGCCTCACGATAAAAACACTAAACACGCGTGACCACCTCCTTCACCTACGCATGGGAACAGTCCCTGAGGCCTCGGCGTTCCACACGGGGCACAGGGCGGGCTGCTGCTCTGCAGCATGAGGTCGAGGGACCCCTGAGGTGGTGGGGCAGGGTATCCCACCCAGCTACATGCCCCCTGCTCAAGTAGAGTCTGGGCCTGGTGAGGGGGCAGGGCACCCAACAGTCACTGTGAGACCAGGGCCAGACACCAGGCTGGAGGCGGACAGAGGGCCGTGGGGACTCGGGACCGTGTCCCACGACACGGCCACCCGAGGACAAGACGGGGCCCTGGCGCTCCAGGGAGGAGCCGCGCGGCCTGGCTGCCGCCCTGACCCCGGCGCCACCTGTGCGGTCGCCCGTGCAGCCAAGGGCTGGGGGCGCCAGGCCCTCCTGCAGACGCCCAGGTGGGCTGCCCGAGTGGGGAGCCGCAGGCAAGACCAAGAGGGCGCCTGCTCCAGCCCCGCCCTCACAGACGGGCAGCCTCAGAGCAGCGGCGGCCCTCCGGTCCTGAGGTCGGAGCTCCGGCCGGCAGCGTCTGGGAAGCCTCGCCGGCCTCTGGGACTGCCCTCACCACGCCTTCAGGGGGTGTGCCACGACAAGCTGCGACTGGTTTCCATGGTTTCCAGAGTAACGAGGGGGTGCGTCAACAGCCCTCAGGGCGCCTTCAGCGACTCCTGGGAGCGCCCGCGGGGGTGCACACGGCGGGGACGTGTGGCCTCTGCGCGCACAGACGCCGGCAGACAGGGACACCCAGCAACACATTGGGGGCCTCATGCAGGAGGACCAGGGGATGGAGGCTGCAGGAAGGGCTTACTTCTCGGAGTCCAGGGCGATGAGCGCGCTCTCCAGGGTCTCCTTCCCAGGCCCCTGGGAGAGGCCCGGCGCCGGCTTCCCCAGCCCAGCCGGCCCCGTGGGGTCGAAGCCCTCGGGCACCTGGGGGGCCAGGCTCTGCGGCTTGTCCTCCTCTGAGAGCAGGGGGCCAGCAGCGCTTCGGGGAGGAAAAAATAAGTGGAATTCTGAGTTTTAGAGACATGCAAACTTCCCCCTCTTATGGAAACCGATGAATACACAAAACAGGATCCCCTCAGACCCCCAGCTGAGCTGCCCCTCCGAGACAGAAAATGACCTCAGGCTCACCAACTGTCTGCTCCAGGCCCGGAGGGAGGCGCCCAGACGCAGACCAAACCCCTGGCAACAGAGGACACTCAGAAGTGTGCGCAGCCTTTCCTGGACTTCTGGACAAATGCTCAAATTTGCTTTAGAGAATGAACTCCAGGTTGAATCTCAAGTCCACTGCCTGACCAACACAAGGAACACCTTGGAATTTTGACTCAAAGAGCATTAAACTTATAGATTAACATAGTTAATTCACAGAAATATGATGGCATCAACACCATCCCAATATTAAATTCTGAATGTTTATACAATCTGAGCCTCTTAGCCTTCAACGGATCTTCAGTCACGGGTTAGGGTAGGTCTGAGTCTGCTGCTGTTTTGAAGGCTCTCCTTCACCCTGGCTTCCAGCTGGACAGGCCGGTGAGGACAAGGTTTCTGACACCTTTTCTTAACTGATCATCTGGCCGACTGACTCCAATTAGCTCTATAAGTTCTTCAGTATTTCCACCTGATTCTTTTAGGAAGAAAACTATATGTCTGCAGTATAAATCCTTTTCTTGTAGACTGTTTCTTGTGTGTTCAGCTAGGGCGTCCAAAACGTAACACAGGAACAGCAGACTACACAGCAGCTCATACTAATGTTCCACATCGTACACGTACACACAGGTCCACGCAGACAGGGACAGGCACGCACAGGCGCCGCTGTCTCAGGGAGCACTGTGCTTCGACACAGAACGCTGACACCACCACCGAGGACCGAGACACAGGTTCACACACAGGCGAGGGTGTGTGCAGAGACGTGTGTGCAGTGCAGTGAGCAGACACAAGCCACCGTGCCTCCCAGCCTCACGGGTCAGAGCTCACGGCGCTGCACCAGCAGGGAGGCCCCTGGCGGCCGGGGGCACGTACCTGCCCGTGGTGGTATCGGCCCTGCCCTCCGCTGCACAGCTCTTCTCCTGCCCGGGCGCCAGGGTCGCCGTGGACGTCGTGTCTGCCTTTGCGATGGTCACCTCTCTGGCCTTGGAGGTCTCCTCCCCACAGTGAGGGCAGTAGCTGGCATCATTGACTCGAGAGGCACAGGCTTTGTGGAAACGATGAGAAATGCTGCTCTCAGGCTGACATTCCATAAAATTACCCTAAAGAGGGGGGGCAACAAGTCATTCTAACTGGGACTAAAATGCAGAAAAGCAAGTGAACCCGAGGCGCAGGCACACGCGGGGCAGGAGGCCGGCATGCGGAGGGGAGACAGCCTGCGGCCCTGCGCCCTGCTGGAAGCGGAGGGCATGCCCACCCCACGCCTCAGGGGATGAGCCGTGTGGAGACCCATGGAGGACACGCCCGGGAATCAGACTCACAGCCCTGAGAGCCGGCAGCAGCCCTCAGCAAAGCCCACCCAGCCGCAGGCTGCGCTCCGGGGTAGAAAGCGAGACCTGGGGTCACCTTTCAGCAGAGGCATGAAAGGATGTGGAGGACAGGGAGGACACGGAGCTGTGGCGTCCGGAGAAGCCCCAGGAGAGAGGCTCTCAGCCGGGAGCACGAAGGGCCACGCGGAGCCCGTGAGCCCAAGAGAGGGCCTGGGAGCATCTGTGGCCAAGCCGCTGAGGAAGACGGCCCGGGGCCCTGCAGGTGACGACACGGGGGCAGGCGGTCCTGCCGGGCAGAGCTGGGGGCAATGGGAGGGGAGCTGGGGGCCCGGTGCCCTGGAGGAGGGCGGCACTCACAGCTGTGCAAAAGTAGCCGCAACCGGGGCAGCACTGGTGCTTCACCATCCGGCCCCGGTGGTCCTCACACAGCACCAGCAGCGGCGCCTTGCTGGACGGACGCATCAGCTCGTGCTTCACCACACTGTTTGTGCACCTGCCCAGCTGCAATCGGGAGAGATCAGGTTAGCATGCCACACCCAGCACGGGAGGGGGGTCAGAAAAGCAAAGGGGGCAGGCGGTGCAGTCCTCCACGTCCACCCAGCCCACCAGAAGAAATGGGTCATGTGACAATGGGTCCAGTGAGAGTCGATGGCCCCCCCGCCCCTGCACAGAAATCAGGAGCGTGCTGGTTGCACGACTGCGTGTGTCTGCCACAACGTGTGACAGAGACGCACGCTGAGAGGCAACCTTATGTGTGTGGACGATGTCTCGGTAAAGTTCACGGGAAGGAGATGAGGGAACCGGCTCTGAGGGTGTCAGCCACTGAGGCCGAGGTGGCCTGGGCATTCAAAGAGAAGAAATATTTTTTGGAAATTAACAGCAGCTTAAGAATTCCCTGGAATCCCACAAAAAAACCAGAGCAATTTAGACAGCAAAACCAAAACCACAGATAACACTTAAAACCAAAGGCCACAGGATGCAGGTGGATGGGGTGGGCCTTGAGACACCAGGGTCCGGGCAGTGACAGGGCAGTACCCCATGGACCTGGGACAAGCGGGAGCCCGAAACCAGAAGGGCCTCCCCGTACCCCAGAAGAGCAGGCAGCCTGGGAGACGCTGCCCAACCCCAGCGGGCCCAGCCTAGGACCTGGGGCCAGCACGGGCCAGCCACAAGGAGCCCTGAAACCCAACCTCCAGTCAGGGCACAAGGGAACCTGGACAAAGCTGAGCTGAGAGAGCAGGACAGGGCGAGAGAGAGAGGAGGGTGGAGAGCAGTGCCTGCAGAGTCCCTGCCTGTTCTTATTCACTCTCCACACCAAGTGCAGTACACCCGTTCATACTGACCATGTTAGAGATTAAGAGAGAAGAATTTAAATATTAATTTATTTTAAAATAACAGTAAACTTATCACATAAAGAACATATTTTAAATAAAAATTATTTTTAAACTATTTAATGAGAAACGTATCATTGTTTTATATTGTTCACAAAATTCTTTAACATCTGGTTTAATAAGACAGCCAGGTCGTGCATCTGCTTCTGCATTCAGAGCAGACGAGTGTGGACATTCTTCTCCAACTCCACAAGGGGCTTCCTTAAAAGATCTGCTGCGACGCGCGCTTCTCAGCCCACCGCCCACTGACCTCGTACCCCTACCCTGAGACCGTCCAGGTGTCCTGACTGTGAGCGACTCTGTCACACCATGGAAATCACTCGTTCCCCGAGTTACAAAGACTGTTCAAGTGTGAAAACGCTCCTGTGCGCTCTGTGAAGCAGCAAATAGAGGCAGTTCACTTTCTAAGTATCTTTTCAAAAACAGTCTTCGTAACGGCATTTCAGTATCACTGTGAAATGATGCTCTGAGTCCAAGATGAACATGGCCCTGCGGGCCCAGGGGCTGTGGGGAAGCTTAAATAATAACAGTAACACAAAGACGGAAGCCTGCTGAATCTGCTTAAATGCGTGAGCTCACAATGACAGTTTAGAAGCAGAGCTGGTCACCCTCCAAAAACAGAGAGCAAACCCACGGCCTCAACGACCAGGAAATGAAGAGAAGGCTCTTCCTCTGGGATGCTCTGCTGTGTAACATGACGAGATGGAATGACAAGGTCCTTATGAAACCATCCGCTGCCAAGTGAACAGTGAGCAGCACAGCTTCACACTGTGAAGCTCTGAGGGGGCGCTGAACATGGGCAGTGAGACTCCACAGCTCCGGCGTCAGAAGAGCCCAGACAGTGCACCTTAGCTGGGGCGCACCCCCACCACTGAGCCAGGCCTACCTGCGTCTCAACTGCAGACAGGCAGGCTGGACGCCCTGTGTGTCTGGGAGCCGCTGACTCCAACCACAGGGTCTAGTGGACCGGCCGTTCCACAGAGAAGCACAAAGGACGAATGGGCGGCGGTGTCCAGAGACACCCATATGGACGGCAAGACCATTCAGAAAACACAGAAGCCAGGCGGCGGGCACCCAGGGCCAATCCCGTTTCCTGCCCCTGGTGTGGCTACTGGCGTGCCCACCACCTGAGACAGACTCATCAGGCCGAACATCTGACCTGAATTGTTTTCTGGATCAATTTCCCAGGAAAAGACCCTGAGTTGCTAAGATGAACTTTGGGGAATGGCAGCGGGGAGGGACAGCGGAAGCACTGGCTCGTTATTCGGAAAAGCAGGAAGAGACATCACTACTTACTCTACGAACACAGGACGGGCCCGCCTCAGGGCCCCGCAGCCCCGCAGGTGAGGGGATCACCTGCCCGAGTGACAGCGCGGCTGCAGCAGGAGGTATGGGAAGCTGCCCAGCTGCTTGCCCGGCAGCGCTCAGCAGCGCTCCGAGGGCACAACTGCACTGCAGGGAACCTTGAGGAGCTGCGAGCAAGGGGACCGACGCTTCCCTGCCAAGGCGCTCTGGCCAGACCCAGCTGGGCGCAGGGACCGCCACAGCACCCGGATGAGTGCCGGCCTCCAGCCCCGCCACCTGGGACAGAGGGGACCGACCGGCCAGGAAAACCCCAGGCCAGGCGGGCGCAGGGCCGCAGGAGGCGGAGGAAGCTGCCTGCGTTTGGCCAGAGCAGAGGACACACACATTCAACCGTCCACGACGTGTCACGTGCCAGCAGGAGCCGCTGCTGTTTCTGCTCCGTGAGACATGCTGTGACCGCTGGCTCAAAGCCAAGAGTGGCGGTGGCTGGCCCCGAGCAGCAGGGTCAGTGGTCAGCTGCGAGACTCTCTGTATGGGAAGCTCCTCTAGAGAAAGTGGGCAGGGCCTCAGCCTCTGCCATCCACGTTCAAGTTCACAGCGAAGCAGGACAGCCTCTGGGAAGCATGGCCTCGGCAGAGCAGCACCCACGGCCACGGCTGCCCCCAGCCTCCCGGCATGGCCACACAAACGGCCCGCCTCCCCAGGCAGCCTGGCGCGGCCAGCTCACCTGGTGGTCCACGCTCTCTGTGGCCATGCACTGGTTGTTGGCCAGGGTGGTGATCTCCCGGCTCTTTGGGGTCTCCATCCGGCAGCTGCAGAGGGGCACCTCCTGGAGGCCATCCGTCTCGCCCACGTCAGGACCGTTGGCCAGCCCTGCAGTCACAGCAGACGCGTGAGTGTCGCCGCCACGCCACCCGCCCAGACGCTCCGCTACACCGGGGTCACCCGGCGACGGGGTCGCTGCAGACACGCTCAGGGCGGCACGCGGGGAGCCCAGGCCAAGACTCCACTCTCCACGCGGAGCGTGCTCGTCTTCCCTGCTCGGCTTCAGAACTGCAGCCACAGGTTAAACGCTTGGTTCACTTAGAAGGGGGGCTTCCCTGGGGGCTCAGGTGGTAAAGAATCTGCCTGCAATGCAGGAGACTGGGTTCGGTCCCTGAGTTGGGAAGATCCCTTGGGGAAGGGAATGGCAACCCACTCCAGTGCTCTTGCCTGGAGAACTCCATGGACAGAGGAGCCTGGCGGGCTACAGCCCATGGGGTCACAAACAGTCTGACATGACGGAGCGTGACTCCTTTGCCTTCAAGACATTTGGTGGCATCTGGAGGCCTTTGGGTCTCCCAGGGGGCGCTAGCAGTAGAGGACCCGTCTGCCAACGCAGGAGACGTCAGGTGCAGGCTCAGTCCCCAGCTCGGGAGATTCCCCTGGAGGGGGGCATGGCAGCCCACTCCAGCGTTCTTGCCTGGAAAACCCCATGGGCAGACGAGCCTGGTGGGCTCCTGTCTATGGGGTCGCCAAGAGTGGGACATGACTAAAGCGAGCTAGCACCACCTGGAAGGGTTTAGAGGCAGCCTATTTAGTGAGGTCCCACCATAATCGCACAGAGGGCTTGCTTATCTGGCTGAATGATGGACGTGTGGAGAAAAACAAAGAAGAAAACCAGGATCACGGCAGGTCTTTCGGGCACAGCAACATCACCCTGAGCTGCCTACAGGCAGGCGAGGGGGAAGCACCAGGGAAAGGGGGCCCGCGGTCAGGCTGGCTCCTGGTGGGGACACAGGCAGGTGGCCAGAAAGAGTCCTCAACCCAGCTACGGCTTCCAAAGGAAGGCAAGTCCCTGTTCCTTCTTGCGACACAGTCCCACAGCCCACTCCTCTCCCTGCGCGGGAGCCAGGCCGGGCCCAGGACACTCGGGACCCAGGCCCAGCCATGCCCTGGCGGCAGGAACAGCCGGCTCGTGCGGGAACTAGGCTGAAGGGCGACTCTGAGACCCCTGGGGTCCCGCCCTCGCTGCCTCACAAGAGCAAACGGAGGGGTGTGACCCACCTGCGGAGACCCCAGCGCTGCTCAGCAGACTGACTCTGAGCCCAAGACACGGGCCATAAGGCCAGGGTGAGGGGAGGGCCCGCCAGGAGCCCAGGCAGAGGAGGTACAGGGCGTCAGACGGACGGGTCCCAGTGGACCCCGTGCATGCCCCCCGGCTGTGGCCACCTGCCCACAGCCCCAGCCAGCCGCCGGGGTCAGAGCAGCACCCAACCCCAGCTCGGCAGACCCGTGGGCACGGACGAGCGCCGCTGCCCATCCTAACGCAAACGTTCCCTGGGCTGGAGCCGGGGCGCCGGGACCAGGTCGGTCCCCGCCTTCCCGCGGGTCCAGGTCACAGGGCTCGCTGCCAAGGATCCCCAGGCCCCTGCCCCCCCGTCCAGCCTCGGGCTCCGCAGCCGCCTCCTCAAGGGGCTGAAACTCCAGGACTGAATACATACAAGTGGAGACCCCGCCTTGTTCCTGCCAAGCACCAGCTCTCCAGACAGCGCGTGACTGGACGGGGCTGGCGCCAGGGGAAGCGGCCCCAGAGAAGCGTCTCGCCCCGCGCCCGGCAGCTGCCTCTTCTCCTAGTGCAGGGCTCCCACCAGTGCGGCCCTTCCTTGGAGGAGCTGAGCACAAGCACACGAAGGCGGAGGCCACCGCCCCTCAGCCCGGGGCTCAGCCTGGACGGGCGCCCCCGCCACACTGCCCTCGCACCACCGAGCGCGCGCCGCGTGGTAAAATAAGCACTGCTTCCTGCAGGCGTGCAAGTGAGCACACTCCTGAGACAAAGCTAAGAACGTTTAGAAGCAAGGAACACCCGCGTCACGCCGCCGGGAAGGAGGGTGTGAGCGATCACTGGATGCCTTCTGCTACATTTGCAGCAAGAAGAAAAGCCGCTGTTTCTCTGAGGGATAAGCCATGACTTTCCTCCTAAGCTACAGATGTAGTTTCCTAAGCTGAACAAGTAACCTGAACTCCCCCACTGCTCACAGCTAAAGGCCACCCACTCGTCCTCTCCAGAGCATCTGGTTGGATGCCACCGGAAGCCACACCCTTCAGCCCCCAAGGTTCATGAGACAAAGCTAACGGGTTTACATTATCCCCAGACTTCAAACTGACTTCCCGAAAGGCCCAAACAGCTGTTGGCTCCTTTTCCAGATAAAGGTTTTCGGATGGTGGGAGTACACGGCCCCAGTGCCAGGACCCTAGCGCCGTGGAGCAAGAGCCTCAGTGAGGGACCCAGCCCCGGACACGCACCACGGGGCATCTGAGCACCGACAGCTCAACACCGACGTGGGCACACATTTCTGCCATCACTGCTGGAGCCCGAGGCCATGAACCAGTCAAGTCACAAGAACGCGGCCTCCTGCAGGCAGAGGCGCCTCCTGCAGGGGCCAACAAGAGCTCGTGTGGCCCGCGGGACCGCCGCCCCGGCAGGTGTCCGCACCCAACCTCTGGTGCACGGCAACTGGCACCACGTCCTGCCCACGTGGCATCCAACGTGCCCTCCCCCCACTGGCCCCACCACGCACGCGTTCACCTTCTGTGTCAGAGGTCAGCACACCCTGGACATGGAGATCCAAGGAGTCCAGCGGCACCTCCACGTACCCCCCGCCGTCGCCAGGCGCCGTGGGCTCCGCACTGCCCGAAGACGACGCAGAGGCTTCAGAACCTGCAACCAAAGGTGCCCTCATCAAACGGGGGGCTGGGGCCGCATCACCACCCCAAGGCACAGAGGCTCGCCAGCCACGCAGATCACACACACGCGCGTGCAGAACATACAGACGCTCGCCAGGTACACAGATCACACACGCATGCACACGAGACATGTAGACGCTCACCAGGCACACGGATCACACACACGTGCACACAAGACATGTAGACACTTGCCAGCAACAAAGATCACACTCACGCGTGAGAGAGACATACAGACGCTTGCCAGCAACAAAGATCACACACACGCGTGAGAGAGACATATAGACGCTTGCCAGCAACAAAGATCACACACACGTGCACGAGAAACATACAGACGCTCGCCAGCAACAAAGATCACACACACGCGTGCGCGAGACATACAGATGCTCGCCAGCAACAAAGATCACACGCGCGCGAGAGAGACACACAGACGCTCGCCAGCAACAAAGATCACACACACGCGTGCGCGAGACATACAGATGCTCGCCAGCAACAAAGATCACACACACGCGTGCGCTAGACATACAGATGCTCGCCAGCAACAAAGATCACACGCGCGCGAGAGAGACACACAGACGCTCGCCAGGCACACGGATCACACACACACACGCAAATATCATACAGATGACACCAGCAACAAAGATCACACACGCGCGTGCGCTAGACATACAGACGCTCGCCAGGCACACGGATCACACACATGCTCAAGAGACATACAGACGCTCGCCAGGCACACGGATCACACGCACACGAGAGAGAGACATACAGACGCTCGCCAGCAACAAAGATCACACATGTGCGCGCAAGAGATATACAGACACTCGCCAGGCACACGGATCATACACACGTGCACATGAGACATGTAGACACTCGCCAGACACAGATCACGCACATGTGCACGAGAGACAGACACACGCTCACCAGGCACACGGATCACACACGCACACACAAATATCATAGATGACACCAGCAACAAAGATCACACACGCGCGCGAGAGACATACAGACGTTCGCCAGACACACAGACCACGCGTGCACGCGCGTCATACAGATGCTCGCCAACAAGGATTACACACACGTGTGCAAGACATACAGACGCTTGCCAGCAACAAACACCTCACGCACATGCATGTGTCATACAGATGCTCTCCAGCAACAAAGATCACACACATACACGCGAGAGACATACAGATGTTCACCAGCAACAAAGATCAAACACACACGCAAGACACACAGATGCTCACCACCCACACAAATCACACACACACACACGCAAGACATACACTCACCAGCCGTGCAGATCACACACACACACCCGCCCACACTTCTCCTGCCTGGGCCCATTTTCACTCGAGCTCCCCAGGGATGGGGCAGCAGGGTCAAGGAGAGCAAAGGCGCAGACACGTGCAAATGCCTTTCTCTACAACCTCATGAGCTGGATTAAAGCTGGTAAGACAACCTGAGGGCACAAGCAAGCACTGCACACGCATCTGCGTTAGTTTAAAGTAAGAGAAAAGCCGAATGGCAGGCTTGAAAGACCAGCTGCTGTGCGGCAGCTAAAGACGCCCCAGACACACAGCGTCACTGGAAGCCTGCCCAGCTCAGGCAGCAGGCTCCAGGATCCACAGGGAAAGGCTGGAGGGAACGTCCATCCATGAGAACAGGGTTTAAGGAGCCCCTCACCCACCAGAGGGCAACGCACTCTGAACATGCCAACGAGAGGCAAGTATGCAAGTGAGGAGCTATCAAGGGGTGGGGCTTCCTATCTATATGACGGAGGCCACCTGGGTGTCAGTCATCGTAAGGGCATCTCACTGAAGAAGTCTGTGAAATCGGGCGTTTACACAGCACAGTTAACACCTCCAGCAAATGGCAAATGCCAAATGCCCACAGTTCACAGACAAGCCACTGATGTTATTTCAGTGATGGGAATTGTCAAGGCTGTGGTTTTTCCTGTGGTCATGTATGGATGTGAGAGTTGGACTGTGAAGAAAGCTGAGCGCCGAAGAATTGATGCTTTTGAACTGTGGTGTTGGAGAAGACTCTTGAGAGTCCCTTGGACTGCAAGGAGATCCAACCAGTCCATTCTGAAGGAGATCAGTCTTGGATGTTCATTAGAAGGAATGATGCTGAAGCTGAAGCTCCAGTACTTTGGCCACCTGATGCAAAGAGTTGACTCATTGGGAAAGACTCTGACGCTGGGAGGGATTGGGGGGCAGGAGGAGAAGGGGACGACAGAGGATGAGATGGCTGGATGGCATCACTGACTCAATGGACATGAGTCTGAGTGAACTCCAGGAGTTGGTGATGGACAGGGAGGCCTGGCGTGCTGCGATTCATGGGGTCGCAGAGTCAGACACGACTGAGTGACTGAACTGAACTGAAATGCTTTGGAGAAGGAAATGGCAACCCACTCCAGTGTTCTTGCCTGGAGAATCCCAGGGACGGGGGAGCCTCGTAGGCTGCCGTCTGTGGGGTCACACAGAGTCGGACATGACTGAACTGACTTAGCAGCAGCAGCAATACGGAAGTTTGGTATCCAAAGACCCTGAGTCCAGGCCAGTCTGCACCCAAATCTCAGGCAGGAAGGAGCTGACCGCCTGCAGAAATCACCACCCACCTGAGGAACCCCAGTAGACTGTACAATTTTAAACACTTTACAAAGGAAATACAGTTCTAACTCCTGCTTGAATAAATATTCCGGCAGGCAATCTGCACGCTATACCCAAGATGGTGGCGATAACTCTCTCGTCCCAAAGACCCATGACTTTTAGTCTTGGGTCTCCAATGGCTTCCGTCAGCCGACAACAGAAACACAGGGTGTGTGATCTCGGCTGACGATTCGAAGCAGAGAGACGAGGAACCGTGAGTGAAGGAGAGGAGCTTCAGGGACGACACGGTGCCACCCGACCCAGTCTCAGAGCGCCTGCCGCACGGGGCCGCCAGCGGCCCTCCGCGCTTCGGGGGCAGCTCCACGACCTGCTTCTCTGTCGGAGAACTGAAACCGTGCGGCACTGCGCACCAGCAACGGCGCGGACGACCCACTGACGCGTGGAGAAGCCAAGAGGAGTGCCCTCCACGAGCGGCCGCCACGGCGCTGGCCCCAGGCGAGGGCCCCTCAGAGCAGCGCCGGCCACGAGGGGTGACTGGGGAGGGGTCTCGGCCAGGCACAGGGCGTGGCAGCGCCTCCTGTCACAGGCGCCGGGGGGCTCACCAGCCCTGCTCAGGAGCACTGCACACCCCCTGCGGCGCTCAGTCTTCCACGGCAAAGCTGCAGACAAGGGCTAGGCCCCTGAGCCTGAGGCCGTTCCCCTCCCAGTCTGCCCGAGACAGAACCACGCCCGGATCAAGGGGACTGACCGAAGCGCTGAGCAGCACTTTGTGGCCCAGGGTCTGGCCCAGGACACTGAGGGCAGGGCACAGGGGGTGCGGGTGCGGCCCGTGGGCAGGCCCCACTAAAGCAGCCCCAAGAAAGCCCCTGCTGGGGTGTCCGCTGTCCTAACAGCGGCGGCGTCCAGGCGAACGCGGCCCTGCGCAGACCCTAGTGCCGAGGCGCGCTCCCGCCCAGGCTGCGCAGCTCCAGGCCTACCTAGCACGGAGCAGGGCTTCTTTTTGCTTCTCCGCCTCCTCTTTCTCGCTGGCTTGATCCAAGGGCTGTCAGGCTTCCCCTTCCTCTTGAGGAACTTCTTCCTGACGCTGGACTCCGAGCTCTGGGGGAGCGGGGGAGGACAGAAAGGCAGAGCATGGGCTCCAGGCTCGGAGGCTCCGGCTCCTGCCGTGTGGCCACCACTCACCACGAGACCCCGCTCACTCCCGGACGGGCCCTTCCAGGTCACACTCCTAAAATGCCCACGCGTGTCCCTAAACACACTCCAAGCCCGGTTACTTGAGTCTCAGCACAAAAAAAAGTAACTGGGAGAGTTCTACCAGACAATAAAGAAGCTCAGTAAGAGAATCCACTTTCAGTCACACACACACCCATTCGCCTTGCTCAAGAGAAAAGGAGCAAAGCCTCGGTCTGCCGCAAGCCTATGTCCAAACGAGCCAGAACCCAGAGAACAAGCAGAGACTGTCACTGCTTCTGGCACGTCATGACTCCCGAGCGTCCGCATCTCACACCTCCGCGCAGGCAGGATCTAACTGCCTCGAGCCAGCCAGACAGAAAGCCAGCCCACAGAACCCGCTGCCAAGCCTAAGGCGCCCCGCTGGCCGGACGAGGAGACCCTCGGGAGCCGCCCGGGAGCCTGACCCTGGCGCCGGGCCCGCGCCTTCGCGCAGAGCCCAGGGAGGGGCGCGGGCCACGCTGCACCGGGGCCAGCCCCCGGGAGACGCGCCCCACGGCAGCGCCGCCCCCGCGCCCTCCTCTCGGCCCCCACGTGGCCGCCGTCCCCCTCTCGGAGGCCTGCCTGGCTGGACGCAGGCGGCCAGACGCAGTGCCGGCCGACTCCTGCTCCTCTTCAGACTCACCATCCACCTGAGCAGCCACGCGGGGCCCGAGAGAGAGGAGAAGCCAGTGAGACCCTCTGGGGGCAGGCACCCGGCCCCCCGTGCTGAGGGGCTGCTGGGGCGCCCGCGTGCCCGCTCCACACCGAGGGCCCAGCTGGAGGGCGAACCTGGCGTGGAGGAGGGCATCAACTGTACACAGATCAACGCGCGTGGCAGACAGCAATTAGAAAGGACCAGCGCACTCAGCACACACGAGCGCAAAGTGCAAAACCGACCCGCCCCCGCCGAGGGCTCAGGCCGCAGCGAACGCTCAGACCCCTTCCAGGTGGGCACGCGTGCCCAGCCTCTGGGCAGCAGTCCCCAGCACGCTTCTCTGAATCACCTTCTTCTAACGAGAAGCGTGTTGCAGAATCCCTCCCGTCACAGAACAGAGGTGCCCGTGCTCATCGCCCCTACTTGCAGTGGCCCTGAAGCCCGTGTGCACCTGCGCCCGCCTCTGCCCTGCACACACGCCCGCAGTGGCCCCTCCAGGGGCTGCAAACCTCCACGATCGCACAGGACAGCGAAGACCCCGCCCCCCCACGGGAAACAGCAGACACGGGCTCCCACCGCGGCCGGCGCCGGGGGAGGGGGATGCCCACAGCCCTGGGCTCTCCCAGCCCTGCCCCTCTGTTTCTCCCTCCGAGTCCGGGAGACCACACCCCTGGCCCATATCTCCCCTGGGTCCCTGCTTTCTAGTAACTGTGGGAGCTACACACCCACAGGAGAGATCTCCTCTGCCTGCTAAACACGTTACCAACATTTTCCTACCAAGTCTTATGGGCTTTGCTTCTCCTCTTTCTTTTTATATAAAACTTCTGCGATTCCAACCGGACGAATCAAACCTCTCCACTTCCCACTTCACGGCTTCTGGGTTGTGTCTTACACCAGCAAGCCTTCATCTGAGATTAGAAAACATGGTTTCCAAAGCTTTTTTCCCACAGCTGAGTGTTTTGTGTTAACTCTTTTTTTAACTTTTGCCTGCACTACACGGCAAGTGGTGTCTTAGTTCCCAACCAAGGAATGAGCCCTCGTCCCTACCCTGGAAGCACAGTCTTAACTGCTGGACTACCAGGGAAGTCCCTGTGTGGACCTTTCAAATCTTCTGGAATTTGCTTCTTAAGTAACAGGTCTCTGATTTACACCTACCCTTGTACACAGTGGTCTGAGTGTGCTCAGAACCGTGAGACCACCAGCCCGTGTGTCTGGAACGGAGCCCACGTCTCCTGTGTCCCGTGACCCACGGCTCGTCGGCCTCCAGTCTGCTGCCAGTCATCCCGGCAACGTTCACTGAGAAGCTCACGGCTTTGCCCCCAGCTGGAAGCCCGGCTCTGACAGCGGCCGCCCCGTGTGGTGCCTACCCGGCCCCACCAAGCCCCGTCCTGCCAACCGCACCCCTGTTCCCGCCAGGACACCCCCACATCAGCTGGCCCCACCGAAGGTCCTGTGAGGATTCTGATGAACTTAAGGATAACACGGGGCAAGAGAAATTACACAAGGGACCTCCTCATTCGGACAGACTATGGGTCATTCCGTGAACTTAGGTTTCTTAAACCTCTCTCAGCAACGTTGTACGACTTTCCCCTCACGGGTCACAGACATCTCTTGTTAGGTGTGCTGCCAGGCACTCTGGCGGTGTGACAGCGGACTCTGGGGGTGACACTGGCACTGTGTTCCGAGTCCTCAGCTGCTGAGACCGCCCCAGGACCGCGAGGGGGGCAGCAGCCCCGCAGAGGCCCGGCTGCGCCGTCCTGACCTCCCCAGTCGTAAGCTCCAGCCGGCGTCCCGGGCATCCTGCTGACAGGCTGGCCACACGTTCTCCGACTGGCGGGACCACCCTCACTCAGCTAACCGGCTACAGTGCCTGCTCAGCTGGTTTCCTTGGACATTTTAGATGAGGATTATATTCTCAGCAAACTCTCTCCCTTGTCCTTTTAAATACTAACGCTCCCTTCCAGCTTTCACCTCACAGCTCTGCAGCAAGAATGACCAGCTCGGAGCGTCCGTGTGAGGGGGACGGGGGCTACCGCCGCTGTTCAGTCGCTAAGTTGGGTTTAACTCTTTGCGACCCCGTGGACTGTAGCCCACCAGGCTCCTCTAGGCATGGGATTTCCCAGGCAAGAACCCTGGAGTGGGCTGCCACTCCCTTCTCCAGGGGTCTCCCTGACCTGGGGGCCACACTGGGGTCTGCTGCGTCAGCAGTCAGGTCCTTTCATCACTGAGCCGCCAGGCGGCCCTGACAGTGGCTATCCGCATCTTCCCTTCCCTCGTGTTTGTGACGGTTTAAAACTTCCACTGACACATACCACTTTCTCCTGGTATCTTTAGTCAGCTTTATTTAAATAGCTTTATTTAAATAACTACCCTCTAAAATAGGCAGATTAACAGCTTCTGAAACTCCTGCCACAAGACTGTCAAGGGAGGAGTAGGGTCAGTGGACGAGAATCCACATGGCGGCCGCAGGGACCAGCTGAGGCCTGGAGAAGGGCAGGGGGGGCAGCAGCGTGGCGGTGTCCAGGACGCAGACCAGTGGGCCCCCTCGGGGCCGCGGCAGGCAGAGGCCACACAGGGCAGGGGCCCAGCCCGCAGGCCCGAGCGCCAGGGACAGCGCACCCTCCTGCCCTGTCCACCCAGTGCTGAGAGCAGGCTGCCGAGTGTCGGTCACCAGCGAGCACAGCTGCCCGCGGGCACAGGGGCTCCTTTCCCACAGATCGCTCTCGGAACAAGACCAACCACACAGATAAACAGCTGAGTTCCCAGCAGGCATTTCAGAAGAGAAGGCGTCCTCATGGCAAATGCTCCAGGACGCCCCCAACCTTCTCGGGGGCCAGAACTGCGGTGTGGATGCGCTCGGCCCGAGGCCCACGTGAAGCGTGCGGGCCCCCGGCGGGTGCAGAGCACCGTGACAGCCGGGCTGGAGGGGGCAGCCCCACGTCGCCCCCAGCGCCCCTCCTCCCCCAGAGACTCCTCAGAATAGCCAAGGGCTTGGGGACAGCCGGCCGGGAACACAGGCACAGCAAGGCTTCTGCAGAGGAGAATGAGAAAGGCAAGCGAGCCCCAGAGCCGTGACGGCCCCGCAGGGGCTCGGGGACCCCAGGCCATCTTCAAACACCGTCACACAACAAGAAGGAGCCAACAGCACAACTGAGTCCCGCAGCCACACCTGAGTCACCGGCCCCGCCCTGCAGGCTGACCTGCGCCCTGGCCCATCCACACGGCAGCAGGCCAGATCCCCACTCAGAAACAGGGGCGCCCTGGCCCCGCCCTGCAGGCTGACCTGCGCCCCTGCCCGTCCACGCGGCAGCAGCCCAGACCCCCACTCAGAAACAGGGGCACCCCGGCCCGTCCACACGGCAGCAGGCCAAACCCCCACTTAGAAACAGGGGCGCTGCAGCCCCGCCCTGCAGGCTGACCTGCGCCCTGGCCCGTCCACACGGCAGCAGCCCAGACCCCCCTCAGAAACAGGGGCACCCCGGCCCGTCCACGCGGCAGCAGGCCAGACCCCCACTCAGAAACAGGGGCGCCCTGGCCCCACTCTACAGGCTGACCTGCGCCCCGGCCCATCCATGTGGCAGCAGGCCAGACCCCCACTCAAAAACAGGGGCGCCTCAGCCCCGCCCTGCAGGCTGACCTGCGCCCTGGTCCGTCCACTCGGCAGCAGGCCAGACCCCAGGACACAGCCTCCAGCAGATCCTGGGAAGGGCCCCCACCCCATCCCTCTGAGGCGTGGCTGTGACTGGCAGACGGACACTGAACTCGGCGTTTAAGCACATCCCGTCTCAGGCCCGGCCCCTGTGCTTCTCGTTTCCCCGTCTCTGAAGAGCCGCATGTAAACCCACCGCAGTCTGTTACTATCACTGACCTATGTACACCTGCTCCCACCATCTTACTTCATTTTCCACATTTGCTTCTTGATTCTGCTTTTATTTGTCTTCCTGATTCTTCTGTTAGCTTGATACTCATTTGATTTTTCCTCCTTTGTATTGACATCTACACAGTGTTACTGAGTGTCTAGATTCTTTCTGGAGGAGGAGGACTTCCATCAACACTGAGAGTCCAGAGACAGACTCGAATTCCAGCGCCATGTATGAGTGACACAGGCGGTCTCGTCGCCAGGGGAGCGACGACCGTTGGCGGCCTCGCGGCCCCAGAGCCCGGCCCCCGCCCGCGGCCCCAGAGCCGAACCAGCTTCACTGAGGCGACTCCTCCCCATGCGTCACCCACTTTGGCTCTACCTCACGTTTCATCACAAGTTCAATATGAGTCAAACAAATACACATAAAATATTAAGCCAATGAAAAAACAAGAGATAACTTACATCAATTTATTCAAAATTGCCAAGGACAAAGGCCTGTACGTCGTAATTAGAACCCAGAACCCAGAAATCACTCAGAAGCAGCCTAGTGTCCCTGAGCTCTGGTATCAAAGCCAAGGGTGACAGCCTAGTCCTTCGAGCCACTGCTCAGCAACGCACTCACAGCACACTGCCCCGGCCACAGGCCAGCAGAGAGGGGGTCACACAACAACTCCGGATAGCTAGTGACCGTGAGGGGCTGCCTGGCCCGCTTGGAACAAAACACGGAGGTGCAGGGACACACAGATGCCAATCCGCGCCTTCCCACGCGCTGCAGCCAGCGCCCTGGTGACGTCCACATCCCACCGAAGGGCACAATCGTGCCCCGAGTGTCCCCTGTGACAACAGGAAATGGCTCGGGGAGGAGGGAGCAGGGGGCAGACAACCCCTGCTGAGGGGACCAGAGCAACATACGGTGCCGTGAAGAGGAACCTGGGCACCCAGGGTCTGACCCCACTGCAGGCAGTGGTGAGCACAGGTCTGAGAGCGCAGCCTCCAAATACCATTCTAGGGGCCAGGAGGGGCTTCCCTGGTGGCTCAGCCAGTAAAGAATCCGCCTGCAATGCGGGAGACCTGGGTTCAACCCCTGGGTAGGGAAGATCCCCTGGAGAAAGGAAAGGCTGCCCACTCCAGAGTTCTGGCCTGGAGAACTCCATGAACTGTGTCCCACTGGGTCACAAACAGTCGAATATGACTGAGCAACCTTCTCTCTCTCTCACACACACACACACAAACACACACACACACGGGCTAGGGTGAGCAACCTTCTCTCTCTCTCTTTCTCTCTCTCTCTCTCTCACACACACACACACACACACACACACACACACACAGGCTAGGCTGAGCAACCTTCTCTCTCTCTCTCTCTCACACACACACACACACACACACATGGGCTAGGGTGAGCAACCTTCTCTCTCTCTCTCTCTCTCTCTCTCTCACACACACACAGACACACGCACGCGCGCTAGGAAACTGCTTCCTCCTATGATTCTACAGGACAGAGGAAAAATAACAAATGGTATCTTAAGTGATTTTAAAATTTAAATCTCTAGTGTTAGCATTTTCTACCAATTTATTTTTGAATAATTACATCTCAGGGGCTGGGACAACATGTAAAATTTTGCCCCCAAACCTCCTGGACAAGTAGAACTGGCATACGTGGCTACAATGATTCTTAAAGTTAAGCAACACCAGAAAAAGACAAGGGAACATCTCCTTCTGCTTCACTGACTACACTAAGGCCTTTGGCTGTCTGGATCAGAAGCCGAAACACTCTTCAAGAGATGGGCACACCAGACCACCTGAGCTGCCTCCTGAGAAACGTGTAGCAGGTCAAGAAGCAGCAGTTAGAACGGGACGTGGGACAGTGGACTGGTTCAAAGCTGGGAAAGGAGTGCGTCAAGGCTGTACAGTGCCATCCTGCTTATTTATGTGCACAGTACATCATGCTGGGCTAGACGACTACAAGACAGAATCAAGCATGCTGGGAGAAATATCAACAACCTCAGATATGCAGGTGATACCACTCAAATAGCAAAAAGCAAAGAGGATCCAAAGAGTCTCTTGATGAGGGTAAAAAGACGAGACTAAAAATGCTGGCTTAAAGCCAAGATCATGGCATCTGGTCCCATCACTCCACAGCAAATAAATGGGGAAAGTGGAAACAGTGGCAGACTTTATTTTCTTGAACTCCCAAATCACTGTGGATGGTGACTGCAACCATGAAATTAAGAGAAACTTGCTCCTTGGAAGAAAAGCCCTGACAGATCTAGACTGAGTGTTAAACAGCAGAGGCATCACTCTGCCGACAAAGGTCGACAAAGTCAAAGGTATGGCTTTCCCATAGTCGGGTACCGATGTGAGCGCTGGACCATAGAGAAGGCTGAGCGCTGAAGCACTGATGCTTCCGAACTGTGCTGCTGGAGAAGACTCTTGAGAGCCCCTTGGACGGCAAGGAGATCAGTCAGTCCTAAAGGAAAGCAATCCCAAATATTCATTGGAACGATGGATGCTGAAGCTAAAGCCCCAATACTTTGGCCACCTGATGCAGAGAGCCCACACACTGGAAAGGACCCTGAGGCTGGGAAGACTGAGGGCAGGAGGAGAGGGGGCGACAGGGGGTGAGAGGGCGGGACGGCACCAGGCTGGGAAAGACTGAGGGCAGGAGGAGAGGGGGCGACAGGGGGTGAGAGGGCGGGACGGCACCAGGCTGGGAAAGACTGAGGGCAGGAGGAGAGGGGGCGACAGGGGGTGAGACGGCGGGACGGCACCAATCGACGCCACGGACACGGACAGGAACAACCTCGGGGGAGAGTGGAGGACACGAGCCTGGCTTGCAGCAGGTCCACGAAGTCGCAAAGAACTGGATACGACCGAGGGTCTGAACAATAGGGCACTCCCGAACTCCAGAGGCTGAACGAAAACCCTTCACACACATCAAAAGCTATACCCACGGGGCTATTGCAAAGTGCAAAAGGCTAGTCAACAAGATCACATACTTCCAAAAAGGACTGCCGCAAGAAACTCACCGCGTCGTTTCTGCCCACCCTTAGTTCAGAGTGACTCGTCAGATATGGCGTCTGATTCACAGAAAGGTGGCCCAGGGTTTCCTCAGATGGATCTGACACACAGCGGTGGCGGGAAAACCACGGCTCTGCATCTGCCTGACTCTCAGCCACGGCTGCTGCTCCTCCAGCTCATCCGTCCCCTGACCAGAAGGCCCGAACACCAAGAGCCGCTCTGCCCAGGTCTGCTCCCGCTGCCCGTGGGGACCCCGCACCACGCCGGACGGTGCACCGCCAGGACCCCGACTCTGCACACCCAAGCTTGTCAAGCACGCCCGCACACGTAACCGCCCCACAGGCCTGTCATAGCAGGGCACTCGCCCCTCCGGGAGAACGGAGTCCTCGCCTGCAGGAAGACCGCACCCGGGGCGGGCGCCCAGGACACCAAGCCAGGGCCAAGGGCAGGCTGTACAGGCACTGGGTCAGCACAGCTGGCAGAGCAGTTCTTTACGACACTGTTCCTGCTACTCCAGGGTCTACAGGCAAGACAGTTACTGCCGGGAGCACAGCCCAGAAAGACAAGCAGTGCTCTGATGAAAACAGGCTGTCCAAAGACCCAAGACAGACGAACCCAGGAATCGCAGCCAGAAGCAAGCAGGGCTTTCTTAAGGCCCCGAAGTGCACACGGCCTCTAGCCTCTCACCCAGGACTGAGGTCGGGTGTGTGTGCCACCCACCTTCTGGCTGCGGTCAGGCGCCAGCGCGCCATCCTTGGAGGCCCTGCCCTCCTCAGTGGGGAACGCCGCTGCTGGCGGGCCGCCCTGGTCCTCATCCTCGTCCAGCTCCTCCGAGTCGTCCTCCTCTGAGTCCAGGTCCAGGCTCTCGCCGTTCACGTGGAGGGAGCCGTCACTCAGATCCTTCTCCCCCTGGAAGAGGGCAGACGCAGCGTCGGGACTGCCTGACTCCCCTCCCAGTGGGCATGGCAGGGGCTGCCCTGGAGCAGAGCAGAGAGGCGGAGGGCCCCCCACAGCCTGGCACACCCCTTACCTTGGAGCCCCCCGTGGAATGAGTTATGCTCTTAAACATCTCAATCACCGTCCTCTGCTTCAACACTTTGGTCTTTTTCTTAGGAACCAGGCTATAGGTCCCCATTCTTCGCTTTTTCTTCCGAGATACTGCAGCTGCTAAAACAAAAGGCAAGCAAGCTAAAAAGAAAAAAAAGTCAAAAGGGGACAAGAGAAGAAAAGAAATACCATTCAAACGTTTTTAAAGGCAGGCTGATCACCAAAATACCATCAGCACCCACAACAGTGTCGTAAGTTGCACAGAGAAAGCAGAAAACCCACCATGGACCACGCGATCTGTTCGCAAGGGACACCGAGCCATGCAGAGGGCACTCGCGAGCCAGCCGTGGCGGACAGGCCCTGGTCACCAGGACCCTCCGTCCCTGGTCAGAACCCCACGACTGCTCAGCGCCCTGTCCCTGCACCTGTCTCTTATACGGCAGGGCTTGTGGCCACTGACGCTGCTCTGGGCAAGGCAGCCCCGAGTTCACTGCTTTGGAATGAAGGTTCCTACGATGTTTTCTTTTCGTAAGAAGTTTCAAGAATTGTTTCTTAAAAAAATCTGAAAACCATTGCTTTCACATGGAGGAACTCCTCCAAAGGACTGAGAGAAACGCCTTACATTTAAGTTCTATGAAACACGGGAAGGGGACACTGGAGAAAAAGACGGCTGTTCACACGGGTGCCAGGACACAAGAGCCGTCGGCACGCAGCCTGCAGGGGAGCGCGCGGAGACACGAGGCCATCCACGCGTGCGACGGGCAGCCCCGAGCCCCGAGCAGACCTCCCGGCGATCTTGGGAGGCAGGCGGGTTGTGAGCTTCATGCAAATCTGAAGTTTGCCCAGCCTGTGCTGAGGCTGAACGGCACGCACAGGCCCTCTGGGGTTCTCACCACCGTGACTTAAAGTGGGAAAAAGAAGGGACGACTTGAACCGTGATTGTCCCGAGGCAAGTCTAACACGGACAGGAGGTGGCACAGAAGAAGGAGGGGAGGTGTGTTTGAAGGACCAGATGGACAGAGGTCGCCAGCTCCCAGGCCACAGGGGCGCCGTCAGAATTAGCCATGGCCACGCGGCAAAAAGGCCACAGGCAGAGCAGGGGAGACTGTGCCGCCCAAGGAGCAGGGCCGCAGGCTGCAGGAGGGTCTGGGCACCAAGACATGTCCACAATCCTGAGCCTGTGGGGCCCCATCTTCAGCCTGCAGAGAAGGCAGAAAGGACTCCCGTGGGAAACTACTACAGTCTAAGTGTTTCTGCTTAGAGAACTTGTCCTGAACGGATGAGGAAATGACAGAGCTCAAACGGAAACAATCTGAACTCTTCCCACTCCTACCGCTCTCCCCCTCCCCACCAGCACCACTGGGCTTGCAGGATCTTACTTCCCTGTCCAGGGATTGAACCCACGCCCTCAGCAGTGGAAGCATCAAATCCTAACCCCTGGACCGTGAGGAAGTCCCGATCTTTACTTTTCAACAGAAGCACCAGCTCCTGACGTTGTCGCCGAGCCCCCCACACACATGGGTGCTGCTTCACAGAGAGCTGCTGGTCTATCTGGCTGAGACTCTATTATTATTTAACAATAATACCAAGGGGTGGTGGGAAGATAGACTGACCCTGTTTTCCAACCAACCACTGTATTTCAACAAACAGAACACAAGCTCCCTGGAGACGAGACGGGCCAGGTCCACCTGGAGAAGGCAGGAAGTCCTCAGAAGCAAGGGGACTCAGGAGCCAGCCTGGCATGACAGTGATGGACGGGAGACGCACAAGAGGGCCCATGAGCTGAGACAGAGGCACAGCTGGAGAGGGAAGCCCTTCACTGCCCCAGAAGCTCCAGGGAAGGCGGGAGGGGACGACAGAGAGGGAGGCCACGCTGGGCAGTCAGTCTCGGAGGACGTCCCCAGACGCCCACGCCACCGAGCGGGAAGAGCGGACCATGCAGTCCTTTAGGCCCCACCTCCTGAGACACACAGGACGGTGACCCAGGGGTCCCCACCCCCAGGGGGACGCAGCGAGGACATGGGCCTCGGGGGCGGTCCAGAAGACAGCTGAGACCCCAGGGACGCTCCAGACTGACCACACGCTCCAGGGGACGGCAGGAAACGCCTGGCCAGAAGCACCTCCCAGGCGGCCATGTGAGAGGGCGCCACGCGTAGCAAGCACACACCAAGGGGCCCAGGTCTGCAACTGCCATGACAGCCAGAGGCGAGTGCCCCTCGCTGGCTGACTGCACCCGTGGCAAAACGGGGGCTCCTTCACAGAGACTCACGTCTGAAATCAGACTACTGACAGGCAACAAGAGGGCGCCCCCACCCCGCCCCGGGGGGCCCTCGCCCGCAAGCCCAAGGCCTGGCGGAGAGCCCGTCTGTCCCAAGCAGTCCAGTCTCCAGAGCGAGCGGGCTCCACGGCTCTCCCCCCGCAGCCCCCCAGGAGCCATCCCGTCTCCAGAAAGGCCCACCAGGGACCTGGCGTGCCCACCTTCGACGCAGGAGGGGGCCGTCCCACGCCCCGGGCCCTGGCACTCAGCCCCTGAACTGACTGCCACCCCAGACCTAGAGCGCCCACCCCGCCGAACCACGGCCGCAGCCCGTCAGCCTGAAAGCGACCTTCGCCTGGGAGCTGGAGGGCAGCGGAGGCAGCGACACGGGCCGGGCGAGGGCGGAGCCGGCGGGCCCCTTTTACCTGTCTGGGCCTTCGCGGTGGCCACGTAGCATTGGTTCTGAGGTAGCGACTGGTGAAGGGACGGGAAGGGGGGTGAAAGCTGCTGGCGTGCAGACTCCGAGGCGCCCCTGCTCGGCTCCTCTTTCGGCTCCTCGCGGTCGCGGGCGTCCCGGCCGTCCCTGGGGTCCTTACTCGCCGCGTGCTTCAAAACAGAGACAGCCGACAATGACACACAGGCGGCAGGGACGCACAGCCAACAGACACGCGACTGACGAGACGCACAGGCGGCCCCAACATACAACCGACCCTGACACACAACCAACAGACGCACAGCCGGCAGACGCAACACCAACAGACGCACAACTGGCAAACACACCGGCGGCAGTGACGTGCAAGCCGCAGACGCCCCGGGGGCAGAGACGCACCGGCAGGGACGCCCCGGGGGCAGAGGCGCACAGCCGGCGGACGCCCCGGCGCACAGCCAGCGGCACAGCACCAGCCGCGCCCGGCGCCCGGCGCCCGGCCCCCACGAGGACGGCCCGGGCCGAGGAGGAGCGCGGCGGCGGCGCGCGGGGCGCGGGGTCT
>SJXO01001286.1:102057-112186 GCA_006408615.1 Connochaetes taurinus
CCACGGCATCACCACGCCACGCCTTTCAGGTCCTTCTGCCGAGCGTTACCCACTCCCTCAGGGTCCTGGCCTCTGCCTCCCGGGCGAGGTCAACGCCGGCACCCCCACCTTCGCTCCAGATGCCACGCACGTGCCCCCACCGCACGCTCCCCGAGGCGCCGACAGCCTTCCGACGGCCCGACCTCGGCCGACACGGCTGAACCGCAGGTGCCTGCACACCCAGCAGGCCGCTCCCTCAACATACAGGGCTGGGAAACGGGGCAGCCGCCTGCAAAAGGGTGGGCGCAGGAGGACCCTCGCCTTACTCCACTGACAGAGATGAGCTCAACGCGTCAAAGGCCTCAACGACGAAACTTGTAGGAAAAAACAAGGCGGAAGAGTCACAACGTTGGGCTTGGTGACGACCCCTTCGATATTACAACAAGGACACAGGCAACAAAAGGAAAAAAGATAAATCAGACTTTAGTGAAAATAAAAATTTCTTATAGATCAAAACTACCACGAGATATCCCCTAGTGTCTGTGAGAATGGCCATTATCCCAAGAAAGCAAATCGCAAATGCTGGAGAGGACGTGCAGAAAACGGAACCCTAGCACCCATCAACGGGAACGTCAACTGGTGCAGACACTACGGGGACTCCTCAGGAAATTAAAAACAGAACTACCACATGACCCAGAAACCCCACTCCTGGACAGTCGCCCAAAAAGCCCCAAAGCACCAGTTCACAAAGGTGACTGCGCCACACGCTCACCGCAGCACTGCCTGTGACAGCCTCGACACACAAGCAGCCCGGGTGCCGTCAACAAACAGACGGGTGAGGGGACGTGGGGTTCAGCACGCACAGGGGGACACTGCCCGGCCGCAAGGAAGGACGAAGCCTCGCTGCCGGCGACGGCGCTGGGTCCAGAGGCGCACCGCCAGATGAGGCAGGGAGACGAACGCCACGACGCCACGCACACGGAGAATCCAAAAGCAGAAAGCATCAACAAACACAACAACAAGAAACACACTCACAGACGCAGGCAGCAGACAGAGGGCAGAGACAGTGGGGGGACAGACAGAGCAGACAGAGGGGATGACGAGGCCCCAACCTCCAGTTATGTGATCACTGAATCATGGAGGCCTGACACACAGATGCAGGGTACAGTCAACAATGCCGTGCAATAACGGCACGGCGACTGACTGTAACGAGCCTTCTCCTGGTGATCATCTTGTAATATATAAAAATATTTGATCACTATGCTGTATACTTGAAACTAATATAATACTGTAACTCAATTATACTTCAATTAAGACTTTTATAATTTCTGTGCCTCAAAAGACAGCCAACAAAATGAAAGGGCAACCTACAGAGCGGGAGAAAACATTCCCAAAGCATACGCCTGATAGAGGGCTCGCAGCTGGAGTACATGATAACTCTGCATTCCAGCAAAGAACTCAGTTTAAAAATGGGCAGAACATATGAACAGAGATTTCTCCAAAGAAGACACACACAGGGCCAACAAGCACGTGACACGACGCTCAGCACCACTGACCACCAGGAAAACCACTCAGAGCTGCAGCGGGGCCACCTCGCACTCCCGGGACGGCGTCTCTCCAGCGACAGGGAGCACCACGCGCTGGCAAGGACCTCCGCGCGCTGCGGGAGGGGGCAGAGCGCAGACGCCGCGGACAGCAGCGTGGCGGCTCCTCCAGAGGGAACGGAGCTACCCCGCGATCCCGCGACCCCGCGATCCCGCGATCCCGCGATCCCGCGATCCCACTTCTGGGCGCGCACTCTCAAGAACCGAAAGCAGAGGCCAGAAGAGCTTTGTACCAGTGGGTCCACAGCCGATGAGTGAGGAGGCAGCCCAGGGGCCCGACGAGGGAGAGCGGATAAACCAAGTGTGTGTGTGGTGTGTACACGGACACGCGTGCAGTGGAATATCGCTCAGCCTTGGAAAGGAGGGATGGGCTGAGATAGTGCAGACAACCCTCAAGGACCCTGTGCGGCGTGGAATAAGCTGGACACAAAAGGGCAGGCTCCTGTATGAATCTGGATGAATCCTGTATGAATCTGGATGAATCTGGATGAATCTGGATGAATCCCTGTATGAATCTGGATGAATCCTGCATGAAGGATCTTTGCCCCATCGCTTCCCGGCAAATAGAGGAGGGAACAATACAAACTGTGAGACTTTTCTCGGGCGCCAGAACCGCTGCAGACGGTGACTGCAGCCATGAAATTAAAAGACGCCTGCTCCTTGGAAGAAAAGCTATGACAAACCCAGACAGCATATTAAAGAGCAGAGATATTACTTTGCCAACAAAGGTCCCTCTAGTCAAAGCTATGCTTTTTCCAGGAGTCATGTGGTCATGAATGGATATGAGAGTTGGACTATAAAGAAAGCTGAGTGCCAAAGAACTGATGCTTTTGAACTGTGGTGCTGGAGAAGACACTTGAGACTATTTTGGACAGCAAGGTGATCCACCCAGTCCATCCTAAAGGAAACCAATCCTGAATACTCATTGGAATGCCTGATGCTGAAGCTGAAACTCTTAATACTTTGGCCACCTGATAACAAGAGCTGACTCACTGGAAAAGACTCTGATGCTGGGAAAGACTGAAGGCCGGAGGAGAAGGAGACAGAGGATGAGATGGTTGGATGGTATCACCAACTCGATGGACATGAGTTTGAGAAAGCTCCGGGACTTGGTGATAAGACAGGGAAGCCTGGTGTGCTGCAGTCCATGGGGTCGCAACGAGTCAGACACAACTGAGTGACTGAACTTGAACTTGTCTGTACGAAGGACCCAGCACAACTGATTCTGTCAATCTGAAACAGAGAGTAGATACAGAGCGGTGGGGTGTGTGTGTGTGTATGTGTGTGTGTGTATGTGTGTCTGTGTGTGTCTGTGTCTGTCTGTGTCTGTGTGTCTGTGTGTCTGTGTCTGTGTGTGTCTGTGTCTGTGTGTAGTGGGGGTGGGGCAGAGACAGAGCTGGAGGAGAGGAGGGGAGGGAGGTGAGTCTAGCAGGGACAGAGGGTCAGTTTGGGGAGATGAGCAAGCTCTGGGACGACAGGGTGATGGCTGGGCGCTTCAACATGGCTACAATGGTAAATTACATGTTCAGTTCAGTTCAGTTCAGCTCAGTCGCTCAGTCGTGTCCGACTCTTTGCGACCCCATGAAGCGCAGCACGCCAGGCCTCCCTGTCCACCACCATCTCCCGGAGTTCACTCAGACTCACGTCCATCGAGTTGGTGATGCCATCCAGCCATCTCATCCTCTGTCGTCCCCTTCTCCTCCTGCCCCCAATCCCTCCCAGCATCACAGTCTTTTCCAATAAGTCAACTCTTCACATGAGGTGGCCAAAGTACCGGAGTTTCAGCTTTAGCATCATTCCTTCCAAAGAACACCCAGGGCTGATCTCCTTTAGGATGGACTGGTTGGATCTCCTTGCAGCCCAAGGGACTCTCAGGAGTCTTCTCCAACACCACCGTTCAAGAGCGAACTCAAGTCAGTCAGGGAGCCAGTCTACACAGCGTGCCGGTGCGGGACACAAGGGCCTCCCTCACCTCCTTTGTGTGAACAGGGGCTAACGTAACCCTGAGCTGGTGAGTCTGATGGTGTGGACACCACCATCCAAGAGGAAACTGGTTCTGCCTCGCGTGGGGACATGAGGCCGCCCAGCTGTGAAAAACCCTGCATTTTAAGCTTTTAACGGAAGACAGATCTCTTGTAGTAAACATGCAACGTGTTTGTTTTCAAAACTTAATTTTCAATAATACATGCTTTCCTGAGAAAATCGAACAAGACTGAGCAGGGTCTGGAGAGCAGAAAAGCCAGGAGTCAGGAGAGGCCAGGTATGGGTCTGGGAGCCAGGAGGGCCCCCAGTCTCCACATCTCCAGTCCCCTCCTCTCGCAGGGGTCTGGGAAGCAGCAGTTACCAGTGTGTGAAGGAGGCGAGCACGGCCTTCAGCAAATCAGCTTCTGAAGCCTCAGCACCCTTCTCTTTCCTTTCCCTGCAACAGCCTGGGTGTGCTCAGCAGCTGCCACCAGAATGATGAGCTCTGCAACCGACTGTGCGCTAACAGCAATCACAGCGACTCCACCAGAGCAAGCTAACCCTCAGATGAGTGCCATGGTCAGAGGCGCTTCCTGAAACTGAATTTCAAATCGCCTTTTTCCCTGGAGGAACGCGACGGCAATAGTCAACACTTTCGGGAATAACCTGCAACAGAGCAGAATTCTAGAAGTGGGGATGGGGTCAGAGCGTAATTTCAATGAGATACATAAATAACGTACAATCTTCCGACATGCATTTTAAAATCGATAATGGTGGTCCAAAAACTGGTAGGCAAATAAATAAACTTCACCTTAAGCCTCAAGTCTAATACAAACTTAACCCACGACAGGTCACGTGCTTAAGGCTTCCCTGGTTGCTCCGTGGTAAAGAGTCTGTCTGCAATTCGGGAGACCCAGGTTCAATCCCTGGGTTGGGAAGATTCCCCTGGAAAAGGGAATGACAATCTACTCCAGTATTCTTGCCTGGAGAATCCCATGGACACAGGAGCCTGGCAGGCTATAGCCCATGGCGTCACAAAGAGTCGGACATGACTGAGTAACTAACACACACACATATACTTAAAGTTCACATAAAACTAAAAAGCTATGAAAATTAGAGAAAATCTTCAGGATTTAGGGCTGGCCAAAGAGCTTTTAGGCATGATACCAAAAGCACGGTCTTAACAGAAAAATACTGTATAAGTTCTATTTCTGCTTTATTGACTATGCCAAACCCTTTGACTGTGTGGATCACAATAAACTGTGAAAAATTCTGAAAGAGATGGGAATACCAGAGCACCTGACCTGCCTCGTGAGAAATCTTATGCAGGTCAGGAAGCAACAGTTAGAACTGAACATGGAAAAACAGACTGTTTCCAAACAGGAAAAGGAGGACATCAAGGCTGTATATTGTCACCCTGCTTTATTTAACTTATATGCACAGTATATCACAAGGAACGCCGGGCTGGGTGAAGCACAAGCTGGAATCAAGATTGCCGGGAGAAATATCAATAACCTCAGATACGCAAATGACACCACCCTTATGGCAGAAAGTGAAGAGGAACTAAAGAGCCTCTTAATGAAAGAGGAGAGTGACAAAGTTGGCTTAAAGCTCAACATTCAGAAAACGAAGATCATGTCATCCAGTCCCATCAGTTCACGGCAAATAGATGGGAAACAGTGGAAACAGCGGCAGACTTTATTTTAGGGGGCTCCAAAATTACCACCACCATGAAATTGAAAGATGCTTACTCCTTGGAAGGAAAGTTATGACCAACCTAGACAGCATATTAAAAGCAGAGACATTACTTTGCCAACTAAGGTCCATCTAGTCAAGGCTATGGTTTTTCCAGTGGTCATGTATGGATGTGAGGGTTGGACTATAAAGAAAGCTGAGCGCAGAAGAATTGATGCTTCTGAACTGTGGTGTTGGAAAAGACTCTTGAGAGTCCCTTGGACTGCAAGGAGGTCCAGCCAGTCCATCCTAAAGGAGATCAGTCTTGGGTGTTCATTGGAAAGACTGATGTTGAAGCTGAAACTCCACTACTTTGGCCACCTGATGTGAAGAGCTGACTCATCAGAAAAGACCCTGATGCTGGGAAAGATTGGGGGCAGGAGGAGAAGGGGACGGCAGAGGATGAGATGGTTGGATGGCATCACCGACTCAATGGACACGAGTTTGAGTGAACTCCGGAGTTGGTGATGGACAGGGAGTCCATGGGGGTAGTAAAGAGTTGGACACAACTGGAGCTGAACTGAACTGTATAAGTTGAACTTTATCAAAGTGAACAACTTTTCCTTAAAGAGACTGTAGGTCTTCAGAAGCGCAAGGATGAAGCCCAGCTGCAAGCCAGCACCTGACAAGGGAGCACACCCGACACCCCCAGAGCAAGGGCGCCGGCCCAGGCGCAACGTGCACGCGTGTGCAGCGAGGCTGCAATGGAGCGGCCCAAAACTGAGGGCCTCCCAAATACCCCTGGATGGGCGAGCGTTACAAAACACATACAACTTGTCAACGTGCAAAGGAGGGCCCTGCAGACGCAGCCTGCCAAGGTCGGGAGTGCAGAGTGAGGAAAGAAAGCCGCCAAGTTCCATAATCCCGCGCTATGGAACATCTGAAATGATGCTCAACAGACACGCAGGATGGGGATGGTGGGGTGACCACAGAGGGCGCCTCGTGGTGCCAGGTAGGCACATAAACCCATGATGTTGTGCCCTGGGCAGGATCCTGGGGTCCCTCTGCACCACCTGTGTGGCTCCCCGAGAATAGTTATGTAAAAGGTTTTTAAGTTTTGGCGCCTGCAAAGAGCAGAAGCCATGCCAGGGCCAGCCACCGCATGGGCAGCGGCCCAGCTCCCAGCACCTCCGGCCCAGCCACAGAGGCAGGAGGTGGGCAGCGGATAGGGAGCCACAGCACAAAGATGGGCACACTCCTGGTGGGAAGGCGTTTCAGAGGGAAACCGCCGGAGCAAGAGGCGCCGAGGCCAAGCAGAACCCCACGTGAGGAAATGGCAGTTTCCACCAAGACTACAGAAAATCTGTGACTGTCTTTTGAAGGAGAAAACAAAAATGTAACTGAGAACACAGAGATTCTTAACTTAAAATCTAATCATATACGCTGGATATGAAAAAATAAACTGTCAAAATGGAAAATATCAACGCGTGAAAGGACCAGCAAGACCGAAGCGCTGGGGACACAGGAGGGAGATGGACAGGGTAATGACAAAACTCCGGGGTGTAACTGCACACCCGCGAGCAGACAGCTCAGCAGCTCCAGGCCTAACTGCTCTCCCCACTGCCTGCTCCCCAGTGAGACTGGTGGGTTCTGAGCCTCCCAAGAAAGTGACTCCCCAAGAGGGGGAGGAGTAACCCGTGGGCTGGGCACACCAAGGGAAGCCCCGCAGACAGGCTGGCAATCAGCTGCCAGGACCCAGCTGGCCACCCTGGCAAGTGACGCCCTCTTCCCGGCCTCTCCCCTCCACGAAACCAACAGCAGACAGACAGGAGAGGCCCTCCCAACAGGGGCGTGTTACCAGGCCCGGGATGGACTTCGGCACGGTCTTCCGAGCCCTGTGGACCTTGGCGCCGGCGCCCGGGGCCGGGGCCTTCCTGTCCTCCGTGTCCTTGCTGCCCTCCCCAGGCTTGGCCGGCACAGCAGCCGGCGGCTGGGGAAAAGCGCCGGGAGTCCTCCCTTTGCCAGCTCCACCAGGAAGGGTCTTCGCCGCGTGGCCAGGCAGGGAGGAGGCCAGGGCGCTGGCCACCCGCAGTGGCGGCTCAGACAAGGGGGCCTTGCCAAGGAAGTAGCCGTTGCTCCCGACGACAGGACTCTGGGGGAAGCCATCAGAGCGGATGTGGTTCTGCCTCCCCAGCTCGGGGTCTCTGTCCAGAATCCCATTCTCCGCTATCCGGGCCCCCGGGCCGGCCCCCTCCTGCGGGCTGCCCCGCGTGCTCTCCTGAGGGTGCTTCACAGCAGCCGCATGGCCGCTGGCGTTGCTCTGGTCACAGGACCCATTGGTCTCCCCGTCTGCAGCCACCGGGGCCTCCCCTCCCTGCTGTTCCGCTGAGCCGTCATCAGCAGCCATGGGTGACCCTGCAGAAAGAGAACAAGAGTCAGGGGTGCCCACCTGCGACCCCAACAGTCCCACTGCTGTGCTCACAGGAAACTGTCTACTTCAAGGACAAACATCTGACTTCAGACGGACTACATACAAAGCACAGCACAGTCACTGTCTCAACAGTGAGTTGATGGAGTAGGCGACAACCTGTCCCCGGGAGGGAGGGCAGTCTGCCCCGAGCCCCAGCCGAGGAGGGGGCGGGCCACGGTCCTTGAAACAAACACCGGCTTGTCTGTGAATTACTTTTTAAAAGGCTTCAAACACGTGACACAGATTTAGTATCCTCCAGGAACAAAGTCACTGCTAGAGAACAAAACTGGGGAGGATTCAGACAGAAAACAAGGTCTCCGGAGCAGCTGCCCAAGAACAGACCTGAAGAAAACAGGATGCGTTCCATCTGTCAGTCAGGAGCTTAACAAACCTCTGGTCTCTGAAGCTCATCTCCTCCACAACTTGATAAACAAAGAAACACGCTTGCCACCAGCAGGAGAAAGCCCACAGTTCCAGCACTGGGTGCAGGGGACAGCGGTCATGTCCAGGAGCCCACCACCCACCAGCCCCGTCCCCAGGTAACAGCACAGCACCTCCACAAGTCCATCACAGCAGCACCGGCCCCGGGGCGAGGCCTGCACTCACTACTACAGCCTGAGCACAGACGCGCAAGTACAGTAAGTCCAATCTCAAAATCCTCAGCAAAACGGAACAGGTGAAAAACCTACTCAGCTTGGAGAAGCCCGTGTGCCAATCTACTGCAAATGTAAACTTATTCAGAAACGTTACACGGGTTCCATGTAAGACCAGAAACAATGTCAGGACATCTATTAACACCACTAAGGTTCCCACAAGAGCAGAGATGAAGTGAGAGGCCTGGCAACAGGGGGCGAGCTCTCCCGCACACCTGGGGTGCAGAGGCACGTCAAACAGGGGTGCAGAGAGGCCGCCAGACCTGAAATCAAGTGCAAATGACAAGGACATTTTCCTATGCCAGCCTTAACTCTGGGGAAGAAAACATGAGAAAAAATAAGATAGCACTCACAAAAGTAGAAAACTATAAAATAGGATATAAAATTTAACCAAGATCATGCAAGGCCTCTATGGAGGTGGCAAAAATACAGAGATGTGTGTCACCTCAAATTAACCCTCTAAGTTCAATGATACCCTAATTGAATCTCCAATCAGTATACTGAGGAACTCCAAAACCTTACTTTAAAATGCGCAGGGAAAGCAACTTAAAGAAGGAAGTTGGACCCTTGACTCACACCATATACAAAAATTAACTGAAAACGTAGCCAAGATCTAAGTCTAAGATGAAAACACAGATATAAGTCTTTATAACTTGTTATGAAGCAATGGTTTCTTAGATGCTGTAACAGAAGCACAAGCAACCAGAGAAAACCAGATAAACTGGACTTCATATTGTGCTTCCAAGAACACAGTCAAGAAAGGGAAAAGATAACCTGCAGACTGTTGTTCAGTCACTAAGTCGTGGCTGACCCTTTGCGACCCCAAGGACTACAGCACGCCAGGCTCCCCTGTCCTCCACTATCTCCCAGAGTTTCCTCAAACTCACACCCACTGAGCTGATGATGCTACCTAACCATTTTATCCTCTGCGCATCAGGTGGCCAAAGTACAGATTGGAAGGCAGTATTTGCAAACCATGCATTTGATAAGGAACTTGTATCTTAAATGTATTTTGAAAAGCCTCTGACAATTCATCAATAAAAATCAATAACCCACCACATGACCCAGCAACCTCACTCCTAATCATGGACCCCGAGAAAACCAAAACTGGAAAGCCCACACGCATCCCACTGGTCACTGAAGCACTATTTCCAGCAGCTGGAACACGGGAGCCACTCTCCGCCGGGGGCCAGCGTGGGGCACTCCGCCCACGGCACGGGTGCCACCGACAGGTGCGCGGGTGAAGACGCTCCCATGCATGTACACGATGGAATGTTACTCAGCCATGAAAAGGAATATATTTGAGTCAGTGCTAATGAGGTGGATGAGCCTAGACTGAAGTTAAGTCAGAAAGGTAAATTCTAACACATATATACGGAATCTAGAAAAATGGTACTAACGAATTTTTTTACAGGGCAGCAATGGAGAAACAGACATAGAGGACAGACTTACGGACATGGGGAGGGGGGAGAGGGTGAGATGTATGGAAAGAGTAACGTAGAAACTTACATTAAGTATTAGTATTAGTCGCCCAGTCGTGCCCGACTCTTTGCGACCCCGTGGACTGCAGCCCACCAGGCTCCACTGTCCATGAGATTTTCCAGGCAAGGAGACTGGAGTGGGTTGCCATTTCCTTCTCCAGGGGATCTTCCCAACCCAGGGTTTGAACCCGGGTCTCCTACACTGCAGGCAAATTCTTTACTGACTGAGCTACAAGGGAATGGAAACTTAGATTACCATATATAAAGCAGATAGCCAAAGGGAATTTGCTGTAGGTCTCAGGAACT
>SJXO01001286.1:115528-129587 GCA_006408615.1 Connochaetes taurinus
GGGGGGGGGGGGGGGGGGAGGGGGGGGAGGTGGGGGGGTAGGGGAGGGGGAGATGGGAGGGTGTGACAGTCGGGGGGCTGTGAGGCTAGAAGCAGGGGTCACAGCTGTGGGCATCTTCCCCAGCCCTCTCAATAGCCTGCATTGCCCTCATTCGGGGCCTGGAGGACAGCCTGGTCTGCTGTCACTGGCCAGCCGCACGGCCCCACCGCAGTTAGGAAGCCGGAGCGTGGCCAGGCAC
This sequence comes from Connochaetes taurinus, assembly GCA_006408615.1. Taxonomy (NCBI): domain Eukaryota; kingdom Metazoa; phylum Chordata; class Mammalia; order Artiodactyla; family Bovidae; genus Connochaetes; species Connochaetes taurinus. The sequence continues at coordinate 115,767 of SJXO01001286.1, forward strand.
CAAGGAAAGCCAGAGGCCCCAGGAGGCAGGAGCACATCCTGATGCGAAGGCCTGACACGCCCTCCTCATCAGGAGAACCAGCCTTCAGCCAGCAAACAAGCCTGTGCTCTGCACCCTGAGGCCGCCCCCCTGCCACCCACCTGCTACTTTGCGAGGCCCAGCCACACCCCTTCAGGTGGCCACACCTGTTCCCCGATGGTCCCCACCTGGCACACCCCAGCCCTCTGCCCCCAGCGCGTGCACTCAGGGAACATCCAGCCCAAACCATAACAAAACCCGAACCAAGCAGAACGCAGGCTGAGACCTGAGGCCTGACGGCTCCCTTCCAGGCAGAGGCTGTGACAATCCCCACGGGGTGAGCGGGCAGGTAAGCCCGGCCCTGCTCCGCAGGAGGAGCCTCAGCCCACCCCGGGCGCGCCTGGGCCGCCTCCAGAGCGCTGCTCCAGCAGCACGGGGCCCTGGGGCTCCGCACAGAAACCATCCCATGTGCTGCCTCCATGGAAAAGACGAGGCTCACGGGAGAGAGGACCGGCTGGGGCAGCCGGGGCACAGAGCAGCTCAGAACCTCGGGCTAACCCAAGAAGGAAGCGCCGAAAGCTGGCGGGCCGTGTCCAAGAACCAGGACAGACTGGCGGGATGCAGCTCCCGGGCGTTATTCATCTGAGCCTCAGAATGAGTAACGATGAGGACGATGGTGAGTAAACACCAGCGCTGACAAACGAGTCAGCTCAGCCAAGTCCAACTCTGCGACCCCATGGCCTGCAGCACGCCGGGCCTCCGTGCCCATCGCCAAGCCCTGGAGCTTGCTCAGACTCCTGTCCATCAAGTGAGCAACAGGAGTAGCAGCTGACAATCCAACAGGGTGGCTCCTCCTTCCCCGAGACTCCACCCACTGACGGCAGCGCACGCTGGGGTCGGAAGCTGCCACTACAACTCGGAGGCGCTTCACGAGAAACTCGACCTTTACAGAGTCTCCCAGCATCTCCCGCAAGACTGTCCTCGGGTACCAGGGGCACCTGCAGGCTCTCCTCACGCTGGGTCAGCACAGACAAAGGGACAGGTCTCTAGTCTCCTGACACCCAGCCCTAGGCTTCTGGAAAGCAGCACAGGCCCTTCGGTAAGGAAGACAGGGAGCTGGAGACCAGTGGAGCCAGGAGTCCCCGCAAGTCCCCAGGCAGAGTGCGAAAGCACCGAGAGGTTACCATGACGACTGCACATCCGGCAACCAGGCGCCATCTCTGCGTGACCACACAAGGGCCGTGCACACCCAGCGACCGGGCACCATCTCTACGTGACCACACGAGGGCCGTGCACACCCGGCAACCGGGCACCATCTCTACGTGACCACACGAGGGCCGTGCACACCCGGCGACCGGGCACCATCTCTACGTGACCACACGAGGGTCGTGCACACCCGGCGACCGGGCACCATCTCTGTGTGAGACCACGCGATGGCCGTGCACACACGGCGACCGGGCACCATCTCTGCGTGAGACCACGCGACAGCCGTGCACACGGCAGCCGGGCACCATCTCTGGGTGAGACCACACGACGGCCGTGCACACCCGGCGACCGGGCACCATCTCTGCGTGAGACCACGCGACGGCCGTGCACACATGGCGACCGGGCACCATCTCTGCGTGAGACCACGCGACGGCCGTGCACACATGGCGACCGGGCACCATCTCTGCGTGACCACAAGAGGGCCGTGCACGCCCGGCGACCGGGCACCATCTCTGCGTGAGACCACGCGACGGCTGTGCACACACGGCGACCGGGCACCATCTCTGCGTGACCACGTGACGGCCGTGCAGACACGGCGACCGGGCACCATCTCTGCGTGACCACGCGACGGCCGTGCACAAGGTGACCAGACGCCGTGTCCACAAGTGACCACGTGTGAACACGAGACTACACACACAGTGACTGGGTGCCCCGTCCACGTGTAAGCACGTGACGACATAACCACTGAGACCGGGGGCTGTGTCCCCGTGTGGCCACACGTGACAAGATGACTGAATCTACACACAGAGACCAGCGTCGTGTCTACAAGTGACCACATGTGACCACGAGAGGACTGTAAGCACAGCAACAACCAGGCCCCGTGAAGGTGTCCTCATGTGACCACACGGCTGTACACGCAGTGAACGGGTGCTGGTCCATGTGCAATTATCCATGTGCAATTATCCATGTGCAATTATCCATGTGCAATTAACGTGACAGTCGTGCGCAGACCAGACAGCTGCACCGTCATATTCTGACGGTCATTCAGGAGGACTGTCCTGTCTGCGTTAAGAGGTGGCCCTGACTCCGAGCAGTGCAGAGGAGACACGGCACACAGCTGCCTGTGGGTGTGCTCACACACGAGGGCACATGTGAAGGACAGAGTGGAGGTTGGTAAAGATAGACGGGCATCACTGTGCTAACCTTGGAGCTTTTCTGTATGTTTGAAATGATTTCAAAATAAACTGTTGTAAAAAGCAGCTAGAAAAGCCTTCAGACGAGCAGCAGGCCGAGCACTGCAGGCTCAGAGGCCAAAGCCGAGCGTGAGGGCGGAGGCGGGGGCGCAGGCTCTGTCCCCAGGACCCCGGCACACTGCACACTGGACAACGGCTCCTGCGGCTGAGGGCGGGGCCCTGCCCCGGGTGGCCGGCGGAGAAGGGCCTGGCGCCCGACGCGGAGCCCACAGCCCAGGGTGCTCAGGGCTCACCCCACACACGCGTGCCTGGGGGCTCCTCCAGCTTCTGCGCCTGCACCCCATGTGGACGGGGGCCAGGACACACTCAGGCCCCAGCGCGGCTGAGGGACCCATGTCCCGGAAAGCGCAGGACCAAGACGTAGAGACACGGGGGGGCGGGGGGCTGGGACCGAGGGGCCAGCGGGCCCAGGAGCCAGGAGCCACAGCTGCGTCCACCTCAGTCAGCACAGGGCTCTCCAAGTCTGCCTTTCCGGAGTCGGGAAGACGAGAAGCTGGGTGGCCCGAGGCTGGGAGAGGTGGCGCCCGGTCGGGCCCCCGGGGGGAGCTGACCTCCGGACACCCAGGCCCAGCACTGAGGCCGCACGTGGGTCCCGACCCGCAAGGCCTGGGCCGCGAGCAACGCTCACCCAGCCCAGCCGCCTGCCCCGACGTCGGCACCTGACTTCAGGCGTCACCTCCCGGGAGCGTCACCTCCCAGGAGCATCCTTGGCTGCCCCCTCAGTAACGCCACCATGACCCACCCCACCAGGTAGGGCAGGGGGGCCAGCTGCCTCAGCCCAGAACCCCAAAGTCCCACTGTCCACCGAGGGCGGGGTGGGACCACACCTCGTCTCCAACCGTGGCCTCACGTGGACGGACCCCGGCACCCCTCAGCCCATCACAGCTGCACCCCGCCGCCCACCACCCACACACGTCAACCCTCCCTGGAACAGGAGGCCTCGGGGGTCCGAGGCCCTTCCCGGACCCCACCCGAGAGTTTCGCCGGCAGTGCCAGGGCTATGCTGCCGGCACCTGAGCAGGAGCCAGGACGGTGGCAGTGAGTGGCTTAGGGACCGAGCCCGTCCCCACTGCGGTCCCACCACCGACACCACCGCTGGGCCCCGGGGTCCTCGCTGGCGAGAACGGGCGTCTGGAGACGAACCAGAGTGGGCACAGCTGCACAGCCCAGCACTCCCACGAACTCAGCACAAACCACCCACCTCCGGCCACCACCACCAGCCACGTCTGCCTACAAAATTAAGGTTCATAACTCCCCCGAAAAAAGGTCTGTTTTAAGGATATTCCGTAACACACATTCTAGTCATGCCAGAGTGAGCCCGTTTCACCCCGCATCCACCCGAGGGCACTCAGCAACCGCTGACACACACGGCGTGCCAGGCCTGGGTAAGCGCGGATCTCAGCTACACCCGTCCCCACTCAAAGCCCAGCACTGCTGCTGGGGGCACCGGGCGGAAGGGGCACGCACAGGGTCGGGGGGGCGGGGGCGGGGAGAACGGACAGGCAGGTGGGCAGGATGCGGCTACGAGAGGGCGAGGGTTCTCACGGGGCTGGAGCCTGAGGCGCTGGCGGGTCTCCAGTGAAGGACAAACAAGCCCGTCAGATGAACAGAAAGAGACGCTCCAGAGAAAACGAACACTCTCTGGGCCTGAAATGTCTGCACAAGCCTCTACCTGACAAAGCCTGTTCGAGCCTCTCCTCTAATGCCGCTGTGCCTTTAAAACTCAAGCATAAAAAGGAAGAGCAGCACTTAGTCACAAGCTCACAGAAGAGAAATGATTTCACTTCTCTCAACCTTGTCTAGCTCTGTCTCAGAATGAAGCAAAACAAAATGATGGGTTAAAAAGTTTTCAGCTATGATCTGACTTTAAATTAGGACTTCTCCGTTTATAATCATCTACCTGATTGGACCTAACAGAAGCAGAAGATTTTAAGAAGAGGTGGCAAGAATATACAGAAGAACTGTACAAAAGAGATCTTAATGACCCAGATAACCACGAAGGCGTGATCACTCACAGACCCAGACATTCTGGAGTGCAAAGTCAAGTGGGCCTTAGAAAGCATCACTACAAACAAAGCTAGTGGAGGTGATGGAATTCCACTTAAGCTATTTCAAATCCCGAAAGATCATTCTGTGAAAGCGCCACACTCAATATGCCAGCAAATTTGGAAAATTCAGCAGTGGCCACAGGACTAAAAAAGGTCAGTTTTCACTCCAATCTCAAAAAAAGGCAATGCCAAAGAATGCTCAAACTACCGCACAACTGCACTCATCTCACATGCTAGCAAAGTAATGCTCAAAATTCTCCAAGCGAGGCTTCAACAGTACGTGAACCGAGAACTTCCAGATGTTCAAGCTGGATTTAGAAAAGGCAGAAGAACAACAGATCAATTTGATTGCCAACATCCGTTGGATCATCAAAAAAGCAAGAGAGTTCCAGAAAAACATCTGCTTCTGCTTTCTTGACTATGCCAAAGCCTTTGACTGTGTGAATCACCACAAACTGCAGAAAATTCTTAAAGAGATGGGAATACCAAACCACCTTACCGACCTCCTGAGAAATTTGTATGCAGGTCAAGAAGCAACAGTTAGAATCAGACATGGAACTGGTTCCAAACTGGGAAAAGAGTATGTCAAGACTGTATAATGTCACCCTGCTTATTTAATTTACATGCAGAGAATATCGTGCGAAACGCCGGGCTGGATGAAGCACAAGCTGGAATCAAGACTGCTGATAGAAATATCAATAACCTCAGATATGAAGACAACACCACCCTTATGGCAGAAAGCGAAGAGGAACTAAAGAGCCTCTTGATGAAAGTAAAGAGGAGAGTGAAAAAGCTGGCTTAAAACTCAACATTCAAAAAACTAAGATCATGGCATCCAGTCCCATCACTTCACGCAAACAGAGGGGGAAACAAATGAAATAGTGACAGACTTTACTTTCTCGGGCTCCAGAATCACTGCAGATGGCGAATGCAGCCATGAAATTAAAAAATGCTTCCTCCTTGGAAAAAAAGCTATGACCATAAAAAGCAGAAACGTTACTTTGTCGACCAAAGTCCATCTACTCAAAGCTACGGTCTTTCCAGTAGTCGGGTATGGACATGAGGTGTTGTCTCTCAGTCATATCTTTGCGACCCCATGGACTATAGCCCACTGGGCTTCTCTGTCCATGGGATTCTCCAGGCAGGAATACTGGAGTGGGTTGCCATTTCCTTCTCTGTGGATGGGAGAGTTGGACCATAAAGAAAGCTGAGCGCCAAAGAATTAATGCTTTTGAACTGTGGTGTTGCAGAAGATTCTTGAGAATCCCTTGGACTGCTAGATCAAACAAGTCAATGCTAAAAGAAATCAACCTTGAACATTCACTGGAAGGACGGATGCTGGAGCTGAAGCTACAACACTCTGGCCGCCTGATGTGAAGAGCTGACTCACTGAAAAAGACCCTGATGCTGGGAAAGACTGAGGGCAAGAGAAGGGGGCAACACAGGATGAGATGGTTGGATGGCATCACCGACTCAACGGACATGGTTTGAGCAGATTCTGGGAGATGATGGACACGGAGGCCTGGCGTGCTGCAGTCCAAGGGGCCAGAGTCGGACCCGCCTGAGCAACTGCACCGCAGGCTGTGGCCAGGTCAAGGCGGCCGCGGACGCCAGAGCCCGCCAGGCCACTCCCTCCACGCACAGAGCACGGAACCCGCACGGGAGGGCCTGCCGGCGGGTCACTCGTTTCCCAAAGCCTGGCCTTTTTCCTGGGAGAACCTCCAGCGGAATCCTCTCAAGTCTCCCTCAGGCCTCGGCACTGACGGCTCACAGCTTCCTACAGCCTGTGACCCTGGCCCCACGGGCCCGGAACCCCAGTGCGCCAGCCTCGGGAGGACAGGCGCCCCCACTGCGGACAAGCCCTCCACTCTCCTCCCCTCCTTCCGCGCCTGCTCACCTGTCCCACCTCCAGCCAAGACCCACGTGTCCCAAGAAAGACGGGCCCTAGCTCCTTCACCTCCTCCCTGGGAGACAGACACAAAGTCAAACCCCACACCCACCAGGAACCCAGACCTGTGACGCGTCCGCAGCATCAGACCTTCCGGTTGGCAAAAGCACAAGCTTGAGCACAGTAAAGAGTGCACCGCACGCAGCGGGAACAGGCGGCTGTGTGCTCACTGGGTGTGCGCTCGGCACGCATGCCACTCGGCTCTCGTGCAGCACGCCGCCAAGACACGGCAACTCCAGAAAGACAGCTCCCCCCGAGGTCTGCTCCCCGCTACCTGCAGCACCCTGCCCAGACTCCAGGGACTCTGCGAGCAGACCTCACCTCTAACTCCCAAACCCAGACTGAAACGGGATCTTCTCAGAGCCTGGGGCTTGCGAGATTCTGGGGCTTCGTTCAGTCAAAGAGCCTTTTACACACAGACTTCCAAACAAGCAGACAGCTACAGGGTGGCAGCAGTGGAGAGCCTGAAAGGGCAACTGGGGTCCTGAGGGCAGGGTGCAACGCTGCACCACGGACGCCGCGTTCACAGAGGCACGGTCTCCGGAGCCCTGAGACGCAGCCCTCTGTCCACCGTCAGAGCCCCCGACTCCGCAGCGAGCGCGCGCCCTCCGGGCCCCAGGAGAGCAGGCGGGCCCCAGCCTCATCCTCGGTCAAGCGCTGCAGGCTCAGCCCCGCCCCTGGCTCCGACACAGTGACCCGGCGCGTCTGACCGTGAAACTAGGGCTGGCGCCCACGGTGCCTGGACTGCCCGAGGAAGAGCCCCTCCACCAGCCTGTCCAGACCCTCACGCAACCTCTTCGCGCCTCCAACACAGCCCCTGTCAGACCTGGCTGAGAGGCACCGGGGCGGGGGACCAAGTCCGCCCAGGAGGGAGCAGCAGCGTGCCCCTGGGGAAGGGCGCAGAGCCACCCCACACACGCCGGCCCCGCGCTGGGCCTGACATCCTCTCCCAGGAGACCACACTCCACCCTTCGGAACATCCGCGTCACATCCTATCTAAGGCACTGACGTGCCTGGAGAAAAAAGACAGAAAGCTCTGTGAAGTGTCTTACTTAAATGCCAAAGGGCAGATTTTGATGTACACAATCATTTTCAGTTGGTAAGTCATGTCCAACTCTCTGCAACCCCATGGACCACAGCACACCAGGCTTCCCTGTCCTTCACTCTCTCCCAGGGTTTGCTCAAGCTCACGTCCATCGAGTCGGTGATGCCATCCAACCATCTCATCCTGCGTCGCCCTCTTCTCCTCCCGCCTTCAATCTTTCCCATCAGGGTCTTTTCCAATGAGTCAGTTCTTCGCATCAGGTGGCCAAAGTATGGGAGCTTCAGCCTCAGCATCAGTCCTTCCAATGAATATTCAGGACTGATTTCCTTTAGGACGGACTACTTGGATCTCCTTGCAGTCCAAGGGACTCTCAAGAGCCTTCTCCAACACCACAGCTCAAAAGCATCAATTCTTTGGCGCTCAGCCTTCTTTATGGTCCAACTCTCACATCCATACACGACCACTGGAAAAACCAAACCCTAAGGGAAAAAACGCATCCCAGGAGGTGAGACAGAATCCGATCCCATGCTCGACGTGTAAAGCCAACTCCAGGTCTAGCCACCAGGGCAACAGGCACTACCAGCTGCCCAACACAGGGACGTCCAGCAATATCGGAAGCTTGGATAAATGACAAGTCATGTTTCAGCATTAGTAAGTGTACCTGAACTTCCAGCGTTAACTGGGCACCCTGTATCCTGACTTCCTGAACCTGGCAACCCTCCACTGAGTCTGCGAGAATCAGCAAGAAGCAGAAGGACCCTGGGTTTCTGATATTTTGAGATGGTGATTTACATTTTCAAAAGGCAATATTCTCTGCCCTATGAAATCATACTCTTGAAACAAAAAGAGAAATATTAAACAATTTCTTCATAAGAGAACAGAACACAGAAGAAAATACAATTCAGAGGGAAAAAAAAACAAAGGAGTCATGAAGCCCTGCTCTGAGGTCTGCAGGCCCAGGCCGAGGCCTCTGCCCAGGGTCCAGCCCAGCGGCGGCCTCTGCCCCCGAGAACCACGCGGGCGCCAACGCCCGCTGGGCCACCCACCCACCCGCACCCCCAAAAAAAAAAAAAAAGAGTTCCTGAATTTGGAAAACACAATTAATACCCAATGTGGCTACATACAATGCATTTCACTGACTCCGAAACAGACAGGCTCCTTGTCGTCTGCGGCTTCCCCTCAGCCAGCCTCTCTGCAAAGAGCCAATGGCCGCAGACGGCCACTCTCCCGATGCCCGCTCTCCCGGCTGCCTGCTCTCCCGATGCCCACTCTCCTGGACGCCCGCTCTCCCGATGCCCGCTCTCCGGACGCCCGCTCTCCCGATGCCCGCTTTCCCGGCTGCGGCTCTCCAGGCTGCCTGCTCTCCGGGCTGCCGCTCTCCCGGACGCCCGCTCTCCGGACGCCTGCTCTCCCGATGCCCGCTCTCCCGACACCCGCTCTCCCGATGCCCGCTTTCCCGGCTGCGGCTCTCCAGGCTGCCTGCTCTCCGGGCTGCCGCTCTCCCGGACGCCCGCTCTCCGGACGCCTGCTCTCCTGATGCCCGCTCTCCCGACGGCGGTTCTCCAGGCTGCCCGCTCTCCCGATGCCCGCTCTCCAGGCTGCCCGCTCTCCAGGCTGCCCGCTCTCCGGACGCCCGCTCTCCCGATGCCCGCTCTCCCGGCTGCACGCTCTCCCAATGCCCACTCTCCCGATGCACGCTCTCCCGGACACCTGCTCTCCCGGACGCCTGCTCTCCCGATGCCCGCTCTCCAGATGCCCGCTCTCCCTGCTGTGCATCTTCACCCGTCCTCCATGCCCCACAAGGCCGCAGACCCAGGCTCCTCCCCAGGCCGACACTTTGGACTGAACAGAACCCCCACCCGCGCGCAAGTGCAGGCTGTGCTGGGATGCTGATCTGAACCAATCAACCATAAGGTGACATTCCAACAAGACTGGAGGGAAATCTTAAAATGGTTAGGTGATGTGAATTACTGGAATTTTGTTAGGTCTCAGACAGCAAAGAAGCTGCCAGCAATGTGGGAGACCCAGGTTCGATCCCTGGGTGGGGAACATCCCCTGGAGGAGGGCGTGGCTACCCACTCCAGTGCTCTAGCCTGGAGAATCCCATGGACGGAGGAGTCCATGGGGTCGCAAACAGTCAGACACGACTGACCAACTAATACTTTCACATTCTTTCAGTAAATGACATAGTTATGTTTAAAATGTCTGCATTAAAAAAAAAAAAACACGCTCAAGAGTACAGAGGTGGAAATTTCATGACCCCTAATGCATGTTGTCGAGACCTGCCCAGCCGCAGAGAGCAAGGGAGATGCGGGCCGTGTGGCGAGGTCACTGTGTCAGAGGTGGGAACCCGCTCTTCACGGGAGTCCGGGGGCAACAGCAGAGACCCACGTGGAAGCGGAACCGCACGCGCCCCCTTATAGGGTCCAGCGACACCCCAGGACCTGGCCCGCCCACGCCCTTTGCTGTGGGATCGCCCACACCCTCCGCCGAGCCGAGGAGACTGAGGCATGCCTGCAGCCGGGGACGCAGCGTGCCCGACGGACCCCGGCCAGCCTCACTGTGTAGCACACACAAGGGCATCACAGACACGTGTGCAGAGTCTGCTGCGAGACAGACAGTGCAGTCCAGGCGCTCAGTCGTGTCCGACTCTCTGCAACCCCATGAATCGCAGCACGCCAGGCCTCCCTGTCCATCACCAACTCCCGGAGTTCACTCAGACTCACGTCCATTGAGTCGGTGATGCCATCCAGCTATCTCCTCCTCTGTCGTCCCCTTCTCCTCCTGCCCTCAATCTTTCCCAGTGTCAGGGTCTTTTCCAATGAGTCAGTTCTTCACATCAGGTGGCCAAAGTATTGGAGTTTCAGCTTCAACATCAGTTCTTCCCATAAACACCCAGGGCTGATCTCCTTTAAAATGGACTGGCTAGATCTCCCTGCAGTCCAAGGGACTCTCAAGAGTCTTCTCCAACACCACAGTTCAAAGACATCAATTCTTCGGTGCTCAGCTTTATAGACCAACTCTCACATCCATACACAACTACTGGAAAAACCATAGCCTTGACTAGATGGACCTTTGTTGGCAAAGTAATGTCTCTGCTTTTAAATATGCTGTCTAGGTTGGTCATAACTTTTCTTCCAAGGAGTAAGCGTCTTTGAATTTCATGGCTGCAGTCACCATCTGCAGTGATTTTGGAGCCCAAAAATAAAGTCTGCCACTGTTTCCACTGTTCCCCATCTATTTGCCATGAAGTGATGGGACCGGATGCCATGATCTTAGTTTTCTGAATGTTGAGCTTTAAGCCAACTTTTTCACTCTCCTCTTTCACTTTCATCAAGAGGCTGTTTAGTTCTTCACTTTCTGCCATAACGGTGGTGTCATCTGCATATCTGAGGTTATTGATATTTCTCCTGGCAATCTTGATTCCAGCTTGTGTGTGCTTCTTCCAGCTCAGCATTTCTCATGATGTACTCTGCATAGAAGTTAAATAAGCAGGGTGGCAATATACAGCCTTGACGTACTCCTTTTCCCGTTTGGAACCAGTCTGTTGTTCCATGTCCAGTTCTAACTGTTGCTTCCTGACCTGCATACAGGTTTCTCACAAGGGAGGTCAGGTGGTCTGGTATTCCCATCTCTTTCAGAATTTTCCACAGTTTACTGTGATCCAAACAGTCAAAGGTTTTGGCATAGTCAAAAAAGCAGAGCCAGATAGTCACCCCCAAATCCAGCCATCCAAAGGTGAGGTCTCGCCACAGCCTGGCCCCGAGCCACAGCCGGCCCAGGCAGCCACCACTGCCTCCGCCCCTCGAGACTGCCCCGTCTCTGCCACCCTCCCATCCTGGCTGGCCCCATTCCTGAAGGTGCGTGCAGGCCGGAGCCAGGCCCTACCCCACCCCGCTGAGGCCACCGACTCGCAAACTTCAGACTGTCCTGGAGCTGCACACCCATGTCCGCTTCGGAAAGCCACCTGGCCCCGTCCACACACACCCAGTCCCTCCCCCAGGGCCTCAGCTGCCATGAGGGCCCGAAGGCACAGCAGCCAGCAGCCACACCCCCGGCGCAGGAGCCAGGCTTGAGGTACACACACCTCGCAGCAAGCATGCCCTGCACACAGCCAGAGAGCCTGCAGCCACAGCTAAGACCCAACGCGGCCAGACAGAGAGGCACTCTTTAAACAAGAGTCTCGGTTGGGCTTCAATCCTGCGAACCGTCAGCAGGCTCGACGCCTCCTCACCAAGCACACGCGACCCGGCTCCCTTCCTGTTCCAACCCCTGAGGTCACTAGTAGCAGGAACAGTCCATCAGCTCCTTTTCTCACTCCAGTCTCGCCCCTCTTCAATCTTCACATCTGCTCTGCAGTTCAAAAGCCACCTTCTAAAACTGTGGCTGCCCTGCATCTTCTCAAAACACCCAGTGCCACCCTGTCCATGAGCTCACGCTCACATCTAACAGCACGGAGAATCCCAAAGCAGCCACTGGCCAGATCCAGACCCAGCCTGTCCGTGTGCTTCCAGCAGCTAAGAGTGGCTTTCGCATGCGTAACGTGTAAAAATAAAAAAGTGTGTGTATCAGAAATCACGAGGAGGATGCGCAGATGGCCTTGCCAGAAGAAGTCTGGTGAGCCCTAATCCAGCCCAACAACTTTCAGGGCCAAATCAGCCTGCCAAACACCCCAGGGTGCCAACCTATGGCACCAAGCTACTCAGCGCTCCCAGGTCAGAGCCTTGGTCTTGGCCTGCACGCCCTTCGCTCAGCGTTCGCCCCGGAGGTCCAGCTCTGCACTGAGCCCCACGAGGAACTGCAACCCTGGAGACCTCGCGGGACGGGCGACCCCAGGGATGCAGTGGACTCGCCCCCAGGCAAGCCCAGCACCCCGGCAACGGCGCTGCAGGACCCGCGCTCCATGCCGCGTGTGCCGGGGCTGCTTGGCGAACCCGTGTCAAGGGATGATGGACCACAAAGGGCAGGCCTGCCACACCAAGAGGGAAGTCACGCAGTCACACGAAGGCCGCAGAAAGGAGCGCCCACCACACCACACTGACCTGCGCCTGCTCTGTGAGAAAGAACAGGAAACAGAGGCACAAACGGAGACGCTCTGCAGCGGGCGGGGGCACTCTGGGCTCTCCAAGGGCGGCGCTGCGCCTCGTGCAGCGAGGCGGCTGGACTCGAGACGCTGGTGAGCAGAGAGGGGGCTGGACGTGAGGAGCTGGTGAGCAGAGAGGGGGCTGGACGTGAGGAGCTGGTGAGCAGAGAGGGGGCTGGACTTGAGGAGCTGGTGAGCAGAGAGGAGACTGGAGCAGAGGGCTGGGTGAGCAGAGAGGGGGCTGGGCGTGAGGAGCTGGTGAGCAGAGAGGGGACTGGACGTGAGGAGCTGGTGAGCAGAGAGGGGACTGGAGCAGAGAGCTGGGTGAGCAGAGAGGGGACTGGACTTGAGACGCTGGTGAGCGGCGAGGGCACTGGATGCGAGGGGCTGGGAGGGTAGCAACTCCACCACACGCTCTCTGACAGACGCCTGTCCAGACTGCAGTCCTGCCTGGTGTCAGAAGACACTCAGAAGCTGCTTCCTAAACCGGCTCTGCAGAGACAGCACAAAAGCCCGTCCACCCCGGCTCTGCTGCCTCCAGGGCCTGCGCCCCTGCCCCAGGACGGGCACTGAGTCCTCGGGGGGACCAGCATGCCAGGACTCTCCCAGCCGGCGCCCCTCTGTGGCCATGGCTGCTTGCAGCCCAAGGAAGGTCTCGTGCTGGACCGAGGGCACCGCCGGCAACAGTCACCAGGGACCCGCGTCGGCCGGGCCCCACGGCTGTCGCGGGCACCAGGTGGGCAGCGTCGCCTCACTCGAGAGATGCTCCTTCCCACGGGCACAACCGGAGTCGCAGGAACGGGGTCATTTTCTCTCCTCTCACCGGTGCATGGTTCTCCCCGTTACTAACGTGACAGGAAGGGCCTTCCAGTGTTTTGATGAGAAGAAAGTTTTCAATCCACTGAACAGCGGACAGCACGAGCGAGCAGTAACGGACCACCTCCCCGGGCCGGGGCCCCCGCAGCCCCTCTCCACACTCCCTGCAGCAGAGCACGGGAGCGAGAACAAAGCTGGACGGAAAGGATGCATCAAGGAGGAGGAGACGCCGGCTCCCCTCCGCGGACCTGAAGCACCCGCCACGGGACCGGCGGGGAGGGCCCCTGCAGGGCCGCCGGGAGCGTCCCGCGAGGAGGGCCGGCCGCCGCCGAGCCCTGATCAGAGGCGGCGGGGACCAGGGCCCGCGCCCCCCGCAGCCCGGCTCGGCGGGACGGGCCGCCACG
>SJXO01001286.1:129822-149176 GCA_006408615.1 Connochaetes taurinus
CGCCACGCGGCGGTGAGGAGCGGGGGCGCGGGCCGCGTGCGGCGCCGGAGCGCCGCCTCCGACCAGAAGGGCCTTGCAACTCTGCTCCTGGCCCGACTCGAGGCTTTTTCTAATCTTCCCACGATACTGCTCCATAATGGGGCTGAAACAGCGTGGGAAAAGCACACACATTCACAGCTGAATCTCCTTCAAAATCCCCATTTGACAAAAGGGTTGAGCACAGTGGACACAGTAAGCCAAAGGAGGCGAAGGCGGTGAAGCCCGCGGCGCAACACCTCGGAGCCCGCTCCATCAGAATGAGCGCCGCCCCAGGCCCCCGCCGACCAGCACGGCCTGCAGCTCTGAGCGGCCCAGGCCCCCGCCGACCAGCACGGCCCCGCAGCGCGCCCCAGGCCCCCGCCGACCAGCACGGCCTGCAGCTCTGAGCAGCCCGGCCCAGACCAGCTGACACGCGCTTGGAGCAGCCACAGAGGGTCTCTCCCTGTCTCTCTGGGTTACAGCCACTCCCTCCTACATCAGAAAGCAAACTGGGACAGTCCCCCACTTTCTTTCAAAATAACAAGAAACCCCCATTAACATAAAATATATTTATGAAAAACAAAGTGAAGTCGCTCAGTCGTGTCCAACTCTTTGCGACCCCACGGACTGTAGCCCAACAGGCTCCTCCACGCACGGGATTTTCCAGGCAAGTGTACTGGAGTGCGCTGCCATTTCCTTCTCCAAGGGGATCTTCCGGACCCAGGGATAGAACCCGGTCTCGCGAATTGCAGGCAGACGCTAGGGAAGTCTACCACTTTTCAAAACAAAAGCCCAGGGAACTCTACACACTCTTGTTGTAATAACTTGGAAAAAGATCGAAGAATGAATAACTGAACCATTTTGCTATTAAAAAAAAAAGTAGAGACAAGAACGGTGTTGCTTCACACACGTTTACAAGCTGCCCTCCTGGCTTCACAGAGCACCACTCGCCTCCTCTACAAGCTCATCTCCTGCACGCTCGTCTCTTGCACGCTCATCTGCACACTTGTCCACTCATCTCCTGCGTGTTCATCTGCACACTCGTCTACTCAGCACACTCATCTGCACACCTGTCTCTTGCACTCAGCTCCTGCACACTCATCTGCACGCTCATCTGCGTGTTCACCTGCACACTTGTCTCTTGCACGCTCATCTCCTGCACACTTGTCTGCACACTCAACTCCTCTATAAGCTCATCTCCCGCACGCTCGTCTCTCAGAACCTGCGTCCTGTGCTCAGGACCGGGCGAGAGGGGAAGGCAGGTGATGGTGGACCTGCGGCTGTGGCGGGCCCTGGGCTCTGCTCTCACTGCACAGGGGTGTGGACAGTGCTCCCTGCATGGACGGATGGTGACCGAGCGGGGCTGGCGCAGAGGCGCCAGTGAAGGAAGGGATGAGAGGTGAGGCCCGGGCCCACACACCGCAGGGGCAACCTGATGCGCCTCTTGGGGCAACTCTGTTTCCACAGAGCACTATTCCACTCGGGGTCATCTTTCTATTAATTTCTTTTTCTAGTGTAAAACTAATAAATGTTCATTATTTTTTTTAAAACTTATATTCCAAAATACATTTTAAAAACCACTATCAATCCCAAACTCATAATTCAAATACCCACGTTAACTATTGGGATAGTTCCATCTGTTTTTTCCCAAAATTTCATAGGAAATTTAAATTTGGGTTCATCTGTAATGTACACAAAATACTAAAAACCTGTATGCAGATCAAGAAGCGACAGTAAGAACCAGACATGGAACAATGGACTGGTTCAAACTGAGAAAAGAGTATGTCAAAGTTGTTCACTGTCACCCTGCTTACGGAGGAGCCTGGTGGGCTGCAGTCCATGGAGTTGCTAAGACTTGGACACAACTCAGCCATTTCACTTTCACTTTTCACTTTCATGCATTGGAGAAAGAAATGGCAACCCAATCCAGTGTTCTTGCCTGGAGAATCCCAGGGACGGGGTAGCCTGGTGGGCTGCCGTCTATGGGTCACACAGAGTCAGACACGACTGAAGTGACTTAGCAGCAGCAGCAGCAGCAGCGGAGTACACCATGAGAAACTGGGCTGGAAGAAAAACAAGCTGCAGTCAAGATTGCCGGGAGAAACATCAATCACCTCAGACGTGCACCCTCATGGCAGAAAGTGAAGAACTGAAGAGCCTCTTGATGAAAGTGAAAGAGGAGAGTGAAAAAGTTGGCTTAAAGCTCAACATTCAGAAAACGAAGATCATGGCATCCGGTCCCATCAGTTCATGGCGAACAGATGGGGAGGGAAACAGTGGAAATAGTGGCTGACTTTGTTTTCTTGGGCTCCCAAATCACTGCGGACAGAGACTGCAGCCATGAGATTAGACACCTGCTCCTCCGAAGAAAAGCCACGACCAACCTGGACAGCACATTCAAAAGCAGAGACATCACTGTGCTGACAAAGGCCCATCTAGGCCAAGTTTTGGTTTTCCAGTGGTCGTGTGTGGATGTGAGAGGTGGACCATAAAGAAGGCTGAGGGCCGAAGAATGGATGCCTCTGGACTGTGGCATTAGAGAAGCCTCTTGAGAGTCCCTTGGACTGCAGGGAGATCCAACCAGTCCATCCTAAAGGAAATCAGTCCTGACTGATGCTGAAGCTGAAACTGCAATACTTTGGCCACCTGATGTGAAGAACTCACTCACTGGAAAAGACCCTGATGCTGGGAAAGATTGAAGGCAGGAGGAGAAGGCGACCACAGAGGATGAGATGGTTGGACGGCATCACCGACTCAGTGGACAGGAGTTTGAGCAAGCTCCAGGAGATTGTGAAGGACAGGGAGGCCTGGCGTGCTTCAGCCCAAGGGGTTGCGAAGAGTCGGACATGACTGAGCGACTGAACACAATCACTCCTTCCTTCTTGAATGTGAACGTCACGGGCTATTGAGAGGCCAGGAAAGAAGGCTGAGGACCAACCAGGGGGGTTGGCAACACCCAGGTCAATGGTGTCCTGCTTGAACAGGCTCAAAGGGCAGGTCTGGGAGGTCCTGGAAACAGCAAAGGCGGAATGAAGTCTGAGAAACTGGAATTTCACTTACAGGAAGGTCAAGAGAGTTGGACCATGAGGAAGGCTCAGCACCAAAGAATTGATGCTTTTGAACTGTGGTGCTGGAGAAGACTTTTGAGAGTTCCCTGGACAGCACGGCGATCAAACCAGCCAATCCTAAAGAAATCAGCCCTGAATATGCATCAGAAGGACTGATGCTGAGGCTAAGACTCCAATATTTTGGCCACCTGATTGATGTGAAAAGTCAACGCATCAGAAAAAACCCTGATGCTCGGAAAGACTGAAGGCAAAAGGAGAAGAGGCTGACAGAGGATACGATGGTTAGACAGCATCGCGAACTCAACGGACATGAACTTGAGCAGACTCTGGGAGACAGTGAAGGACAGGGGAGCCTGCTGGGCCGCAGTCCATGGGGTTGCAGAGTCAGACACGACTCAAGCACTAAACAACAAGAAGCACATGTGCACAAACGCCCCCATTTTCAAAGCCAGGATGATGAACGTTCAGGCTGAAAAGCAGCCGAGATGCCTACGGTCCCAAGGCCTCTGTGCTGGTATCAGAAAGTAGAGCCGAAAGCTACCATCCCCAGCACACACACTGGGCAGGGCTGCAGACACAGACGGGCGCATCTGACACGCCCCATGATTCTCAAGTTCCAATCCAGGCAGGGGGCACCAGCCCGTGTCCCAGCTGCCACCTCCTGTCCAAACTGGGCCCCTCACCAGCAGGCGTGCGGGCCCTCCTTCCACTCGGAACCCTTCCTTTCTGGCCCTCTCCCTGGAGAATTAGCCTGTCTTTCTCCCACAGGCTGTAGGATTCTTTTCCAAGATGGACCAGAGTCAAGACAAACTTAAAAGGATTTCAGCCCAGGGCAACACTGTCCACCGTAACACAGCAGGACTCGCAAGGATAGCTTTAAATTCTCCAGCAGCCCTGTTAAAAAGTGTAAAGAGGAGTAACTAGTTTAAATAAATGTTATTTAACCCAATACACATCCAAAATGTTACCAGTTCAACATGTAACTAATATTAAAAAAAAAATAGTATCCTGCAAAAGCACAAAATGTCTCAATAAGCCTCTGAAACCCAATGTATACTTCACACATAAAGGACATCTCAGTTGGGGTGGACAAATTTCAGATGTTCAAACATCACATGGGGCTCATGGAGGGGGGTGTCAGGCACCTCTCCACTCCAGCCTGAACAAGTGCAGAAGCCAGCCCACCCCAGATTCCACCTGCCTCCTGGAGTTGGGAGAGCTGGGTCTCCGCCGGCAGCAGGAAGGGATGCCAGGAGCCTCCTCCAGCTGCTCCGACAGGCAGGCGCCTCCTCGGGGCTGCTTCCACACCTTCTCTCTCCGTTAACAGCAACCTATTAAAACTAATAAAACTAATAAAGATAATAAAGCTGTGTAACCGTGAGACTTTCTCAAACTAGAACACAAGGACCTTGACAGAGACAAGGCACCATGTTCACTCCCCCCTGACCCCCAATCAGAAGCGGACACACAGAGGGCACGGGGTGCCTGCTGCAGACGCAAACACACACAGGAAGAAGGGGCTGAGCACAGGGCTCCCGCCCACACTCAGAAGCCGTTAGGACTCAGCCTCGGCCAGTTCAGTTCAGTTCGGTTCAGTTGCTCAGTCGTGTCCGACTCTCTGCGACCCCATGAATCGCAGCACGCCCGGCCTCCCTGTCCATCACCAGCTCCCGGAGTTCACTCAGACTCACGTCCATCGAGTCCGTGATGCCATCCAGCCATCTCATCCTCGGTCGTCCCCTTCTCCTCCTGCCCCCAATCCCTCCCAGCATCAGAGTCTTTTCCAATGAGTCAACTCTTCGCATGAGGTGGCCAAAGTACTGGAGCTTCAGCTTTAGCATCATTCCTTCCAAAGAAATCCCAGGGTTGATCTCCTTTAGGATGGACTGGCTGGATCTCCTTGCAGTCCAAGGGACTCTCAAGAGTCTTCTCCAACACCACAGTTCAAAAGCATCAATTCTTCATCACTCAGCCTTCTTTACAGTCCAACTCTCACATCCATACATGACCACAGGAAAAACCATAGCCTTGACTAGACGGACCTTAGTCGGCAAAGTAATGTCTCTGCTTTTGAATATGCTGTCTAGGTTGGTCATAACTTTTCTTCCAAGGAATAAGCATCTTTTAATCTCATGGCTGCAGTCTCTGTCCACAGTGATTTGGGAGCCCAAGAAAACAAAGTCAGCCACTGTTTCCACTGTTTCCCCATCTGTTCGCCATGAACTGATGGGACCGGATGCCATGATCTTCATTTTCTGAATGTTGAGCTTTAAGCCAACTTTTTCACTCTCCTCTTTCACTTTCATCAAGAGGCTTTTTAGTTCCTCTTCACTTTCTGCCATAAGGGTGGTGTCATCTGCATATCTGAGGTTACTGATATTTCTCCCGGCAATCTTGATTCCAGCTTGTGTTTCTTCCAGTCCAGATCAGCCACTGTTTCCACTGTTTCCCCATCTGTTCGCCATGAACTGATGGGACCGGATGCCATGATCTTCATTTTCTGAATGTTGAGCTTTAAGCCAACTTTTTCACTCTCCTCTTTCACTTTCATCAAGAGGCTCTCTTGTTCCTCTTCACTTTCTGCCATAAGGGTGGTGTCATCTGCATATCTGAGGTTATTGGTATTTCTCCCGGCAATCTTGATTCCAGCTTGTGCTTCTTCCAGCCCAGCATTTCTCATGATGTACTTACGGTCAAATTTACACACATATAAATAAATCACTCAGTCTATCCACCCATAGGCCAACTACACCTCCTTCTCCTATTATATGTTGTTATACAACAGAAATCACCTAAAATTGTACCAGGTAAAGTTAAGGTATTGGGAAACCAAGACTACAGTCACACCTTCAAAAAGTTTACAGTCCCACCAGTGAGACGATGATAAAGAAAGCTTGCATAAAAAAACCAGTCATCAACATACAAAGTAAGTGTTCTGACAAGACAGGGTGCCTGGAATCAGAGGGGCTCCGTCAGAGGCCAGCAGGCCCCGGCGCACGGCCTGTCGCTGCACAGCCTAAACGCCAAGGGTGGCTCTGTGTTCTTAAATGCAGTGAAGACCACGTGAGACTCAAATCCAGGACCCACACACAGCAGCTCACAGCCAGCTCCCATGCCCAGACGCACCTAGGGCTGCCTTCATCGCAGGCAGAGCTCAGCAACAGCAGGCAAACGCCTCTCGCCGAGCACCACCTGGTCACCACGCCAGCTGAACTCATGTAAACACGAGGAGAGGTGCGGCTTCAAACACCGAGCGCCATGCTCCAATCCCTCGGTCGCTGTGTGTATCTTGCAAAGACATCAGCCAGGGTGAAACAGGGCAAGGCACACACCACAACATTCACAACTCAAAGGAAAACAACCGGAAAAACCAGAAAATTCGAGAAGCTCAAATAAGATAAACTCAAAGAGATCCTCCCTTAGGCACATGATCTAACTGCTGAAAGCCGAGGCAGAGAACCGCAAATGCAGCCAGACAGAAGCGACCCCGCTCTGTGCACACGGGGCCTCCACAAGACCGCCACTGACTCCTCAACAAAGCCCAGAAGGCAGTGAGATGACTTCTAAAGTATCAGAGGAAAAGACTGTCAACCAAGACTTCTACACACACCACAGCATCTTCACAAATGAAACAAAACAGAGCATGCCAAGGGAAGCGAGGGGGACTGTGTCCCTAGCAGACACACCCTACATGCGGCACTAAGGAACTCCTTCATAGTAAACGGAGGGCCTAGGCAGGAACACAGGCCCACACGGAAGGAGAAAGAGCACCAGAAAAGGCCGCCACACAGGCAGGTGTTAAGGACGGCACACACGCATTCTAAGTGCTCGCTCTTTGTTCTCCCACACGACTCAAGAGACAACTGCGTGAAGCAGTCACTGTCAGTCTGTGCGGATGGGGATGCAAAGCAGAGCTGCGGTGTGTATGAGAATAACGAAACAAGGGCGTAAGAAACGGGGCTGGAGGACGTGATGAAGGCTTCCAGCCGCTCAGTCGCGTCCGACTCTCTGGGAAGCCAGGGACAACGCAGCCCACGGAATCCTCTAGGTCAGGATACCGGAGTGGGCAGCGCTCCCTCCTCCAGGTCAGGATATTGGAGTGGGCAGCGCTCCCTCCTCCAGGGGACCTTCCCAAACCAGGGATCGAACCCAGGTCTCCCGCAGTACAGGCAGATTCTTTACCAGCTGAGGAACCAGGGAAGCACACTGTTTCTGTATCTTATTTTTTATTGGAATACAGTTGATTGACAATATCATTAGTTTCGGTTATATATCAAAGTGACTCGGTTATACATATACATGTGTTTATTCTTTTGCAAATTATTTTCCCAATTAGGTTGTTACATAATACTGAGCGGAGTTTCAGGTGCTGTGCAGCAGGGCCTTGTTGGTTATCCAGTTTAAATACAGCAGCACGTACATGTTGATCCCAAATTCCCTAACTATCCGTTCTCCATACCCCTAGGAGCAAATTTTTTGATAGATACTATTTTAACAGCACTAGTATAATACAAAGTAGATTGTTATAAGTTAAAATATTAAATAATAATCCTCAGGGAAATAAAGAATAACTACAGTCAGACAGTAAGGGAATTAAAATAGCACACTGGAAAATACCTAACAACGAAAAAGAAACTGATGGAGGGAAAGAGGAGCAACAGATGGAAGACGTTCAGAAAACAGGCGCCGAGCAATGCAGACCCTGCCTGTTCAGTGATTGGGATGGACGCAAACAGACTTTTTTAACGGTGATGAATTTTATTCATTTGGCTGTGCCAGATCTCAGCTGCTGCCCATGGGATCCAGGCCCCTGACCTGAAACTAAGCCCAGGCCCCTGCACTGGGCGCAGTCCCAGCCACGGATCGCCAGGGAGGTCCCCAAAACCGCCTTTAAAGCAAGAAATGCTGCTAGAGCCGAGGAGGGACATCTCACACAAAGGCAAACAGCAGGCAGATGGGACAGCGCAAATGTGTGCACAACCGACAGCGAGGCGAGGGCGCCCAGAAGCACGTGGGCTTCTGCCTCAGCCGCTGCGCTAAAGCCTCTGACCGCGAGGACCACAGCCGTGGAACATTCTTAGGGAGACGGGAGTACCACACCACCCGTCCTGAGAAACCTGCATGCAGGTCAGGAAGCAAGAGTTTCACCCGGACATGGAACAAGACTGGTTCCAAATCGGGAAAGGAGTGCGTCAAGGCTGTATATTGTCACCCTGCTTATTTAACTTCGATGCAGAGTACACCATGTGAAATGCCGGGCTGGATGAAGCACAAGCTGGAATCAAGACTGGCGGGAGAAATATCAATAACCTCAGATATGCAGGTGACACCACTGTTATGGCAGAAAGTGAAGAGGAACTAAAGAGCCTCTTGATGAAAGTGAAAGAGAAGACTGAAAAAGACTGAAAAAACTCAACATTCAGAAAACGAAGATCATGGCATCCAGTCCAGTCCCACCACTTCATGGCAAATAGATGGGGAAACAACGGAAACAGACTTTCCAGTTTGTTTCCAAAAATACAGTGACAGTTTATTTTGGGGGGCTACAAAATCACTGCAAGATGGCTCACTGCAGCCATGAAATTAGAAGATGCTTGCTCCTCGGGAAAAAAACTATGACCAACTTAGACAGCATATTTAAAAAGCAGAGACATTACCAAAAAGGTCCATATAGTCAAAGCTATGGTTTTTCCAATAGTCACGTATGGATGTGAGAGTTGGACCATAGAGAAGGCTGAGCGCCGAAGAATTGACGCTTTTGAACTGTGGTGTTGGAGAAGGCTCTTCAGAGTCCCTTGGAGTGCAAGGAGATCCAACCAATCCATCGTAAAGGAGATCAGTCCTGAATATTCACTGGAAGGACTGGTGCTGAAGCTGAAGCTCCCATACTTTGGCCACCTGATGCGAAGAGCTGACTCATTAGAAAAGACTCTGATGCTGGAAAGATTGAAGGCAGGAGGAGAAGAGGACAACAGAGGATGAGATGGTTGGATGGCATCACCGACTTGGACATAAGTCTGAGCAAGCTCCAGGAGTTGGTGATGGACAGGGAAGCCTGGCGTGCTGCAGTCCATGGGGTTGAAAAGAGTTGAACCCAACTGAGCGACTGAACTGAACAACAAAGTCTCAAACTATGTGATGCAAATCCTGACGTAACTGAAAGGAAAAGAAAAGCCAGCAGCAACAGTCGGCGACTCCAGCACCCTGCTGCCAGTGACCGACAGAGGTGCCACAGAAAACAGAGGGCGTGGGGAGAGAAGGTAAGGAGACTCGACGCTGGGCACCTCCACCCGACACCGCGCAGCCGCCTGGACGGCGCGGGCCGCGCTGAGGAGGGCAGGGCAGACCCTGAGCCATTCAGAGTCTAGCAAATTCTAACAGACTGGTGTGAAGTTCGTCCTCTGGCCATAATGGAGCTAGAAATCACGAAGACGGGGCTAGTCCAGGAAACACCCCGACACTGAGAAATTAACCACCGCAATTCTAACCAGCCCACGGGGCAAAGCAAACAGAACACATTCTGAGCTAGAGAAAAAGAGACGACAGCCTATCGAAACTCCCAGGAAGCGTCTCGCTCGTGTCCGAGGGCTGCCATGACCGGACACCACGCACTGGGCCGGCTATAACACGAGAGACTCACCGTCTCACAGGTGCGGAGGCCAGAGGCCCAGCTGGGCCGCGCCGGCTCTGATGACTCCAGGGGAGCCGCCTCCTGCCTGCCAGAGGCGCGGGGCACTGCGGGCAGACAGTCGCCCCCGGATCACCGGGCCTGTGCTCCCCGGGGCTGTGCACGCTCCCCGGGCCTGTGCTCGCTCCCCGCCGGGCCTGTGCGCGCTCCCCGGGCCTGTGCTCCCCGGGCCTGTGCTCCCCGGGCCTGTGCTCCCCGGGCCTGTGCTCCCCGCCGGGCCTGTGCTCGCTCCCCGGGCCTGTGCTCGCTCCCCGGGGCTGTGCGCGCTCCCCGGGCCTGTGCTCGCTCCCCGCAGGGCCTGTGCTCGCGGCACACTCTCCTCTGAGGAGACCCCTGGGCCGCCCTGCTCAAGGCCAACCTCATCTGAATTTATCTGCTATGACCCTATTTCCAAACAAGGTTGCATTCTGAGATACTGCGAAGTCAGGACTTCAATATACCTTTTGAGGAAACGTAAGTCAACCCAATAACACAGGAAAGAAACACTTTGAGGGAAATGATACAGTTTAAAACCCCTGTATCAGAAAAGAATTCATGGCAAGACCCTAAGCTTCCACCTTAAGAAACTGGAAAAGGGGGCCTTCCCTGGTGGCCCAGTGGCTATGACTCTGAGCTCTCAGTGAAAGCGGCCCAGGCTCAATCCCTGGTTAGGGAGCTAGATCCCACATGCTACCACTAAGACCCAGAGCAGCCAAATAAGTAAATAAAATTTAAAAAAAAAAAAAGAAGGAAACTAGAAAAAGGAAAACGAATCCCAAAGCAAGCAAAAGGAAGGAAATAAAGACCAGAGCGAAAATAAAATAGGAAGCAGAACAACAATCAGGAGCCAATAAAATCCAGAGTTACCTCCTCGCACCTTCAACCCAACTCAAACCTCTGACTAGACAGACCGAGAAAGCAAGAAGGCTCAGACACTGAAGTCGAGCAGGAAAGCGGGCAAGCTCCCCGGCGGCCCCGTGGGCAAGAACCCACTGCCAACGACGGGGACGTGCGCCCCCTCCCCGGTCCTGAAGACCCCACAAGCCTCAGAGCGACGAATCCCGTGCGCCACGACCTCTGAGCCCGAGGTCTGAGCCGGCGGTCCACACCAAGAAGTCCGCGCACCAAATCCAGGGCAGCGCCGCTGCCACGACTAGGGAAAGGCCACGGCAGCAACGGAGACCCAGCACAGCCAAACAAGGCAGCAAGTAAAATCATTTCTTTATAAAAAAGAAATTGGAGACTCAGCAGATGGAAACATCACCCGAATTCATGGACTGGAAGCCTTCAGATGGACACACTCCAAACGACCTACAGTCAACACAATCCTGATCACAGTCTCAGAAAGCTCTTCTGCAGGCATCAACCTGCTCCTAAAATTCGTAAGGAAGCAGGAGTCTGAACAAGGCTGAAAAGGTCTTGAAAAAGAAGAACCAGGGCAGAGGACTCACCCCTCCCCATCTGTTTCACTTACGACATGAGCACAGAAGTCAAGACCAGGTGGTATCAGCAGCAGGACAGACACACAGCTGTGCAAACCAGACCTGAGAATCCAGAAATGAGCCTCACATTTGTGGTCAACTGACTGCCAACAAGGATGCCTCCACAACTCAGTGCGGAGAGAAGAATCACCAATAAACAGCGGTGGACCAACTGAGAGCCACACACAAGAATCAGGGTGTGCTCCTGCCTCGTATCAGACGCCAAAGCGCCCCCGAGTCAGGGCCTGCGCGCCCCCGAGTCAGGCACCAAAGCGCCCCCGAGTCAGACGCCAAAGCGCCCCCGAGTCAGGCACCAAAGCGCCCCCGAGTCAAGACCCACACGCCCGGAAACCCTCAGAAGGAGACCAGCCGCATGACGCGATTACGCAATTACACGGCGCCAAAAGGTCAAGCAACCAGAGGAAAAAAAATTAACTGGACTTGTCAAAATTAAAACCTGTTGTGCTTCCAAGGACACCAGAAAAAAAAAATCAGAAAGTGAAAGACAACCATAGAATGGAAAAATTTTTTTGCAAATCATTATTACCTAGTAAGAGACTTGGGTCAGAATACAGAAAATCTCTTACAACTCAGTAAGTAAAAGACAACCAAACTCAAAGTGGGCGCAGGGTGTGAAGGCAAGGACGTGGAAACCCTGGATCTACCCTCCGCTGCTGGGAATGGAGGAAGTGCAGTCAAACAGGTAAACGCTGAGTTACCGTCGGACCCAGCAACTCCAGCACTAGGCACACACCCAAGAGAACTGAGTGAGGAGGCCCACCGCACAGAAACGTGTACTCAGATTGCACAGCAGCCAAAAAGTGGAAGCAAACCCAAAGCCCACCCACTGCAGACCAGCAACAAACGTGCTACGTGCACACAGCGCCCCTTCCTCAGCCATCAAGACGGCGTCCGGGGCCAACACAGCCCGCAACGCGGACGCCCCTGTGCTGACGAGGAGACAGCCACAGAAGGCAGTCACGCATGACTCCATTTATAAATTCCCTGGTAGCTCAGCTAGTAGAGAATCTGCCTGCAATGTAGGAGACCCCGGTTCAGTTCCTGGGTCAGCAAGATCCCCCGGAGAAGGGACAGGCTACCCATTCCAGTACTCATGGGCTTCACTGACAGCTCAGACAGTAAAGGATTCCCTCGCAACTGGGAGACCTGGGTTTGATCCCTGGGTGGGGAAGATCCCCTAGAGGAGGGCATGGCAACCCACTCCAGCGTACTTGCCTGGAGAATCCCCAGGGACAGAGGAGCCTGGCGGGCTGCAGGCCGTGGGGTCGCAGACACGACTGAGAGAGTAAACACAAGCACGCATGATCCCATTTATGTGAAGCCCCCAGAACAGGCAGACCCGCAAGGACAGAAAGCAGAGCAGCGGCTGCCAGGGACTGCGGGAGGGAACAGGGAGGAACAGCTCACGGGGACAGGGCTTCTCTTCAGAGCGACAGAAATGTTCTGGAGCTAGTAGCAACAGCTGCAAAAAGCAGGAAAACGTGCTCAAGAATACACTCTTCAAATGTGGAGCTTACGGTACGAGTAAGACCCTAAGTTCAAAAAGATCATGTTTCTTGACTGACTCTGGCATTTGGCAGAACCTACCAGTATGGAGGCATTTTCGAAGATGAGGAACAGAAAACGGATCTTTGCTCAAGTTCAGCATCAGCCGATGAGCATTTCCAACAGATCCTGATGACAGGGGACCAACTCCAAACCCAAGCGGGTAAAACACCATCCAAAACGGTCACTGTTATGGATCACCAGGAAGGCAGAGAAAAGCAGTCAATCGTCAATGTCGAATTTTGGCTTTTGTCAATAAAAAATTACGAAATTATCTTTGATTTTGCTTCGTGGTGCCCAAAGCCTAAAATATTTACTATTCAACCTTTCTAACGTCTGAAACCAACCGTGCCTGGAGCTGACCTCAGCCCTGTCTGCGCCTGTTTCAGTGACTGGCACCGCCCTCCAGTCTGGAGCTCCAGAGGAAGCTAGCGTCCAGCGCAGGCCTGGGGCCCAGGAACCATCCTCGGCCACCTCAGCACCCACGGAATCAGCTAACACAGGGAAGGGCCTCCCCATCTCCCCAGGACTCCTGCCCCCACCGTCGCGGCTGCCCCACAAGCCCCTCCGCGCACAGCGGCCAGGACACCTTCCCACCACGCACACCTGCACACGCCACCCACTCCCGAAGCTCGCCACCGCCCTTGGGACAAGGACGAGAATCCCTCTGGGCTTCTGATCGTGGACCAGCCACCTCAACTGCCCGTGCGCCGTGCTGGGCTGTGCCCAGAATGAGGAAAAAACTCCCACAAGGCATTTACATGAGTGTTTCGCACCATACACACTCGTAACTGCCCAGCTGCTCCCAATTCACCCCGCTATTCCCACACAACGTCTTGCTGGATTCTCAAAACCAGAGGGCAGAGCACCCTGTCCCCAGGTGACGGCTGGCGCCGGGGTCAGCAGGACTCCCTGACCACCCGCAGCAGCTCTCTGAGCTCCACCGCAGCACAGATTCGGTTTCATCCTGGTGAATCAGCTTCTCTGTGTGTTCCAGGACCAGGGTGGAGGGTGATTCTTCCCACTGGCATCTCCAAGGTACCCTCTGCAATTTCTTCTTGACCTTGGGACGCCCTGCACAGCACCTTCCCATGTGGGCAGAAGAGGCTCCAACACCCCCGTCAGGTGGGCGAGTCCCCGACCATCCGGAGCAGGTGACAGGCAGCACCTGCCACGCGCAGGCAGCGCCCGGAGCCGCGCCACACTGCGTGCCCGGAGCGCGCCCAGACCGCGCCCACCCCGGGCGCCCCGCACACCCGCGGCGGCCCCGCAGCCCAGCTGCCCGTCTTTCCGCGCCGCCGCAGCCCCGCCCTGGCTTCCCGGCCCCGCAGCCGCCTCCGCAGCAGGCCGGCCTCTCTCCTGGACTCGGGACCACGTCCCGCGCCCGACCTTCCCCTCCCCAAGCCCAGCAGGCACCTGGCCCTCCTGTCGCTTCCTCCACGCCTCCCTTCCTGTCATCCGGCTACCGAAGGCCTCAGGACGGCGAACAACGAGCCCCGTCCCGAGCTCACGTCGGCTGCTACACGGAAGGGCCCGCTGCCCAAAAGTGCTAAGCTCCTCACGTGCCGTCCACACTGGAGCGAACAGATGGCAGCGCCGCCTGCAAAGTGTTCACCGCCTGGATGTGGCAAAGAGCACGAAGCAAGAGCAGGGCAGAGCGCACGCAGACCCACGGGGGCAGTTCATTTGCTGACTCGCTCAACAGGCTGGCAAACACTTCACTCGTTCCTCAATGTCAGGATCTAGAAGTTCTGATCTTGATCTTAAAATCCACGCCAGAAAGTTCTACCTCCACTGGAGCACCCAAGAGTCTGCACTCATTGATGAATTGCTCGTAAGGTAACACAGATCAGGACAAGGCAGTCCTTACAGCATCAAAGCTACCAACAGAGCTTCTGCCCCCGGGGAAATCCACGGTGCGCTCACACCCCAGACGGGCAGTATTCCACGGCTTCAGAGTCCATCCTAAGACACGAGGCGGGTAGGCGGACCTGGTCCGCACGCCCAGCCTGCCTCCGTCTGTCCTCCCTTCTGCTGACCAGTCCCTGAAGCCTCAGGGCGGACGGAAGGGCCCTTGCCTTCCCTGGGCAGTGGGAGAGGTCACGCGTGCTCCCCCTCAGCCCGCTGTCCTAAGTCCTCGTGAGACCCCCAGGTGCCGGGCCTCCACTACACTTCAGGGACACGGGCCTCCCCACCGGGGGCTGGACACAGCCCTGGTTTGGCCCTGAAGGCTCTCAGACCCCTGGCTCTCTGTCCAGCAAACGTGGATTCTTTCAGGTCCTGTCCAAACGACACCTCCCAGCAAAGTCCTTGCTCACCGCGGCGTCCAGCACCCCCGTACAGAGAACGCACATGACCCCTGCCCCCTGACCCTCTGGAACACCCGCCGTGCCGCTCCACCCTCGGGTGCCAGCGCCCACAGGGAGCGCCACACCAAGCCAGGGCTCTGAACCAGGCGGGGAGGCCGCCCTAAACCTCAGTCCAACACGGCAAGGGGTGACGGACAAAACCTAAAGAAAGAGACACACATCTAGAGCAGAGGCCTGACCCGAGACGGGGAGGCGGCCCACACAGGGCAGGAGCGCGGAGCGGCCACAGGGGCAGACCGCACCCTCCCAGGGCGGCTCTGCCCAGGCCGCCTCGAGGGCCCCGGGGGCTGCCGTCCCGCCTCCCCACAAAGAGCCCAGGCTGGGCACAGGCAGGAGGCACCGTGACTCTGCAGTCACAGCCGCGTCCACCGCCACCTGGGCTCCTTGAGTGGAGACTCAGGCCAGCTTCTCACGGTGGGTGCTCCGCAGAAGCTTCTCTGCCCCAGAAAGGAGTGAGACGAGGAGACGAGAGCCACCCATTTCCTCCACACAGATGTTACAGGGCAAAAGTACGTCATCTGAAACAAGAGAGCCAGAAACATAGCAGATATGGATACAGGAGAAGCCTGTGTCTGATGGCACCAAGTACCGGGAGCGCTCTGCACGAGGCTCAGACAGCTCACGGCTGGAGGCCAAGACACAGCCAGACACGAGGAGACAGACGCAGGGCAGCAAGGTCGGGGCACGGCCGCGCGTGCAGGCCCTCACCCCACATGCAGGCCCTCACCCCGCGTGCAGCGGCACACACGGCACAGGCTGTGTCCCCTCCGCTCCAGGCGGCTAGGACAGCTTGTGAGTAGGCAACTTGGATTTAACTACTTCTCCAGCCTTCAAAGAGGGCTCACCGTTTACTGACCTTTGACCAAACTCCACAGCATCTGGCAAGACGCACAGACAAGACTCCTCTGTGAAGCAGAGAAAGTGGGACAGTGGCCCCATCTGACAGAGGAGCCGTCGGGACGGAGTGGAAAACCCCACGGAGCTACTCAGTAGAGGCTGAATTCCTAATGCACACTAGAAAAACACCGCTAGACACTGCCAAAACGTGTGCCCTGCTCCGTCCCAACTGAAACCTTCTGAAAAGGTCAAAGTGCATTCACGTGGCCAAGTAGACCCTTGCAGGCCCAATGGCAGGACCCACCCGATCACACAAGACTCACTTCCAGGAAACAGCAACTCCACCACTGCTGGCACCCGAGACGGGCCAAGCTGCCCCACTGTCCACTGGGCCCACCAAGCAGACATCCACTGTGAAAATTCCCACACCCCACAGCCTCCCCCCAGCCCTACCGCGCCCTCCTATGGGCACCCTAAGGCCAGGGTGCTTCTCCCACAGGCGTCTCTTCGCCAGAACACCCCTCAGCCCCAGCACTGGGCCCTGCGCACTGCAGGAAAGCAAGCGCTGTGTGTGGGAGGGAAGACCAGAGGCGGCGGTGTGGTCGTCCACACGCCTGCTCTGAGCCAAGTGCCTGGCACGTGCAGTCACCACAAACCCCGAGGGGGGGCTGTCCCACGTGGCGGGGAGCGGATGGCAGGGGCTGCACCAGCGGTCAGCGTGCCGCTGGGGTGGCCACCAGCCACCTGGCAAACAGCCCACCATCCTTACACGACATGGGGCCTCACTCCTGGGGCGAACACCCACAGCACCACGCAGGTGGGGCCGTGAGCGGCCCATCCACCTTCCCTGCCTCTGCACCCCATTACACGGGGGGGACACACCTTCAACCCTGGAGAGGTGAGCACAGCAGAAGGCAGGAAGGAGGTACTGCAGGAGAGGCTTCGCAAGCCGCACAGCTTGCTCTTCCTCATTTCTGCCAAGGCGGCCGGGGACTATGAGGAGCACAGGGTGGCCTTCCCAGTAAATGACGCTGTTCCCCTGCACAGCCACTCACGGGGTAAGGGGTCCTGACCCCTACGCCACACGTTACACACGCAAAGACAACTCCACCAAGTGCAAACTAAACCCCAAAGAAGCAGGAGTCACAAAGGTCGGAGTGAAAATTTAACAACGGAGGCTAGCAAAACCGACCGGGTTCCCTGGCGGTCCACTGGCGGCCACCCCGAGCTTCCCGTGCCCGGGACACGGCTTCGGTCGCTGGCCGCAAGGCTAGGATCCCACATGCTGCACGGCCACCGCCCACCCCTCCCTCAAACAAAACTACAGAAGAAAATCGGAGACTGTCATCAAAACCAAAAGCTGATTCTTTGACGAGATAACAAAACTGACATAAATTTAGCTAACCTGACCGAGGAGAGGCCCAGACTGGAGGACGACAAAGACCTAAACGGACGGAGAGGCCCGACGGGGAGGCCCGCCGTGCTCACGGACTGTCAGGCGCAGCAGCGTCAGGACAGCGATGCCCCCTGACGCGAACCCCAAGTCCAGGCGGTCCCTACAGAGGTCACGGGAGGCCTTCTGCATCTGCGGACAAGCTCGCCCTAAAACTCACACGGAGCTGCAAGGGACCCAGAGGAGCAGGAGCCGAGCTGGTGGACCCACACTTCCAAGGTGCGGTATTCAAGACGGTGCGGTCCTGACGCACAAACCAGTGGCCACCAGGGCCCAGAAAGGGGTCCTGGCAGCCGCGGCCCGCCAGCTCGCGGCAGAGGTGTCCAGACAGCCCCGGGGAGGGTCCAGCCTCTGGTTCTAGGGCAGCTGCATCGCCACTGGCAAAGAATAAGGCTGGGCTCGCCCTCTCACACCGTGCACAGCGTGCAGGTCAGAACGGACCCCAGACCAAAGTACAACACTAAAACCAGAACAGAAAACTCAGAGGAAAGCGCAGTGCTAACGGCCCGACAATGGATCTGGCAATGGGCTCCCAGACACAACACCCGAAAGAGACCCCAAAGGGAGAAAACAGACTCATCTCCCTCAACATCAAAGCCACTTGCGCCTCAAAGAGCCCTCTCAAGGGGCTGCCCTGGTGGTCCAGTGTTGGGGTCTGCCTGCCAATGCAGAACGCGTGGGCTTGGTCCCTGGTCCTGGAAGATTCCATGTGCCAAGGGGAACTGAACCCAGGAGTCACACCACTGAGCCCACAAGCCCACAGCCTGTGCTCCGCAACGAGAGGCTGCACCAGAGAGGAGCCCCGCTGACCACACCCGGGAAAGCCCATGAGCTGCAGCAAAGGCCCAGCGCACCCACAAACACACACGCTTTCCAGAAGATACCTACAAAACGGAGGGAAGCGTTTCCTACTCGTTTATCAATAAGGGGTTTGTATCCATAGTCTTCAGTGGATAGGAAATGTTTACCACTCACCACAGAAACAATCTAATTGAAATGAGCAAAGGATTTCTGCAGACATTTCTGGGAGGAAGATAACACAAACGGGGAAACCCAAAATCAGCAGCAGCATGAGACCCCCCACCAAATCCAACAGGGTGGCGGTGATCAGACAGTTAACAGCGAGTGTCTGCAGGCACGCGGAGGAGCAGCGGGCCTCGCACACTGCCGACAGGGACGGACGGCGCCACGGCTGCCGCGTGCACAGGCGAGCGGTTCCCACCCAGAGTGACCCCACGCCCAGCGACTCTGCTCCTCGAGACACCCAGGAGAACGAGCACACACATCCACACAAACACTTGTTCATGGCTGTCCGTGGCAGTGCTAGTCACCACCACAAAGAATGGGGCGACGGTCAATGCATGAACAGAACATGGCTCACCCCTACAGTGGGGCATCACCTACCAGATAAAGGGACAGAACATGCCCCAGCAGGAAAAAGTTTACAGAGGCACATTCCAAAAGTGTCTCAGCAGCACAATTACCAAGCGTGCGGGGACAAGGACCACCCTAAGAAAGTGCCTGCCAAAGGAGGGGACACGGGTGCAATCCCTGGTCCAAGGAAAAGGAGTCCGTCAAGGCTGTATATTGTCACCCTGCTTATTTAATTTCTACGCAGAGTACATCATGAGAAACGCTGGGTTGGAAGAAACACAAGCTGGAATCAAGACTGCCGGGAGAAATATCAATCACCTCAGATATGCAGATGGCACCACCCTTATGGCAGAAAGTGAAGAGGAGCTAAAAAGCCTCTTGATGAAAGTGAAAGAGGAGAGTGAAAAAGTTGGCTTAAAGCTCAACATTCAGAAAACAAAGATCATGGCATCCGGTCCCATCACTTCATGGCAAATAGATGGGCAAACAGTGGAAACAGTGTCAGATTTTATTTTTGGGGG
>SJXO01001286.1:185170-218795 GCA_006408615.1 Connochaetes taurinus
GCGCGGCGGGGGCCGGCGCCGGGCGGGGGCGGGGGCCGGGGCCGAGGCCCGGGGCTGGTGTGAGGCCAGGGGCTGAGCGGCGCTGGGGGCGCGGGCGCGGGCTGGAGTCGGAGCCGGAGTCGGGGGTGCGAGGCTGGGCGCGCAGGGCCCGGCCGGCGCGGCGGGACGCACGGGCACAGGCCCGGAGGCTCGCCGGCAGCCTGGTTCCCGGGGCAGCCGTGGTCCAGTGCCGGCTCCGGCCGTGCGCCGTGGGTCGGGGGCTGCGGCTGTGCCTGCGGCCGCGGGGGGCGCAGGCCCTTCCGGGGCAGCGCGCTCGCTCTCCGTCGGCCCCTGCGGGTCCGCAGGGAGCTTCGCGCAGGGCTCGGGCTGCTCGCGGCGGCCCCGTCGGGCTGAGCCTCAGTTGGCCTCGGCCGAGCGGGGCCTCCCTCTGCTTCTCTCCCTTACCGGGCCCCGCCCTCCGCGTGCTCGAGGCTGGGGCTTCCTGGCACCTGTGGGCATTGAGGCTTGGCTGTTTCCAGGAGCCGGCCGGCCGTGCAGCTGAACCAGCCACGGACCTTACCCTGGATGGGAACCCTGTTCCCATCACCAGCGGCGGAAGCTTCTGGTGGGAGAGAGGAGCAGAGGCAGTCAGATGAAGGTAAAACCGGTTCAGATACTAGTAAAAAGCTCTCCAAGCGAAAGTGAGACTGGTCCATTTCGGGAACCGTTTCCTGCCCTCCGGCAAAGGGCAGTCACTTTCTAACTACGAAAGGGTGGGCTCCTTATTAGCGTTGAGATCTCTGCAACTCAGCGGTTGTCTGCAGTAATGCCATCCTTTAAAACTTTTACTTGGAACGTGTTAGGCGAAGAGATAGGAAGGACAATTCCGTGAGCACCTGTGTGCGGACTGCCTGATAGTTGGAACCTTCTAGATACTCTGCTTCAATCCCAGGGCCCTGCCTCTATTCTTGTGACACTGTGGTCTTGGACTGGGTTTATCGACACATTAAAACGCACAGCTTAGTGGCTGAGCAGTTCTCAGGCACTTCTCAGGGCTAGCCGTGAGCAGACGGCAGGTGGGGCCTGGTGCCCCAACTGTGCGCTGTGCTGAGTGGGGAAAGAGCAGCCTTTGGCACATCTGCCTCCCTCCAGGTGGACTGACCTCTCTGAGCCCGTGAGGGCTGCTCCTGCTTACTGTTAGTGCCCTGTGCTGATTCCAAATGTAACGTCTTCAAACGTTAATTTCCAGACCAAGTATACACTGATAGATGAGCAGGACATCCCGCTGGTGGAGGGCTACTCGTTCGAGGTAAGGATTCTGTTCCTTTGCTGGCCTGCCTGTGGTCGTGCCAAGGGGGGTCATGAGGGGTGGGTTTTCGTCCCTGAGATGTGAGGCAGGCCCTTACACGTGAGCTGCTCAAGCAGGCCCGTGAAGCCTTGTCCAGAACCCTGGTCTCCAGGGAACCTGGCTGTCAATGTGGACCCCACCCCCCACCGCCTCCGTGATGCTTGCTGTCTTACTCACTTCCACGTTGCTTGCAGGCTCTTCCCAAAAAAGAGACAAATTGTGCCATGTCTGTGATTGAGTTCAGTCGGATAAGCTGCTGTGCCCAGGGAGACTGTCCAGGGCTGCCCCACCTCCTCTCCAGCCTCGGCCTCCTGCAGGGCCGGGTGCCTTTGTTCCTACCTGGCTGTTTGGGCTCCAGTCCTCACCTGCCTGCTCCTCCCTCCACCCTGTAGACCCAGCCCACTCCTATCTCACCCTTCACCCTTTTACGCTTGCTTGTTCCAGGGCTTATCTTTTTTTTTACTGGATTAGGGACTTTTTTTTTTAAGGGTAGGGAGATTTATTTCCCTGTGTCCACATCCACAGTATTTTGCAAAGAGTGGTTCTTAAGTGTGTCTTGCCTTCGTGTAGGTGGGTGCTTCCCCATGCCACATGTCTGGAAGCCTCCAGAGACCACCAGGGTCCCAGGAGCAGGCCTGGCATCTGTCCCCCTGGCTTGTTTGTTTCCTTCATTTTTCTAAGAGGAATTTGGAATGTTGTGGAGAATCGCGGGCTTTTTAACAGAGCTTTTTCTTGTTTCTTCTCAGGCCCGGATGGAAGTAGACGCAGATGGAAATGGTGCTAAGATATTTGCATATGCCTTTGACAAAAACCGAGGAAGGGGGTCGGGAAGGCTTCTTCATGAGCTGCTGTGGTGGGTGTTTCCAAGCTGCTTCTTCCCTTTCTGGGTTAGCACCAGCCTTGCGGTGCGAGGGACTTGGGCAGCCAGAGACCTTTCTGCCCTCGTCGACAGATGATACCTTCCTCAGGTCTCCCGCCACTAACTGGGAGGATGGCTGCTCTGCGTCCTCTGGCACTGGCAGGGTGGCCTGAGAGTCTGTAGGCCGTGTGCCCTTCCTGCTGCCAGCACTCAGGCCACAGCGCCTCTGGAGGCGGGTGGAGTCTGGCCCCTTTTAGGTCCTTTTGAGCTTGTCGGTGGGACATGGGGAAGAGCCGTCCTCCCTTCTGTGTGAACGCTGAGGTTCTGAAGTACTTGGGCCCACTCGGGGGTGTCCCCCAGGCTGTGCGTGAGATGGTTTGGGGTTCCATCCTTGGTTCCCTGCAGCCTAGTGCTTAAGTCCAGGGGCTGGGCTGTCCCCTTTGGGCCACAGACTGGCAGACTTGGGTTCCCCTCAGCAGCCGTGCTCCCGATGGGCCAAGGACCATTCAGTGCGCATGGCTGAGACGAGAGGTCAGGGAGCCTGTCTGGAGCACTGTCTGTTTCCTAGGGAGCGGCACAGGGGAGGCATCGCCCCTGGGTTCCAGGTGGTGCACCTCAACGCCGTCACGGTGGACAATCGCCTGGACAACCTGCAGTTGGTGCCCTGGGGCTGGCGGCCCAGAGCTGAGGAGGCCTCCAGCAAGCAGAGGTGGGTCTTCCTGGGGCCCGGCAACGCGGCCCCTCCAGGCTCACTGCCGAGAGAGGCCGGCTCGGCTCTGTGCTCTGCGGCTTCTGTGGGTCTGGGAATGCTGGTCATCTCCCCTCCGGCTGTGCGGTCAGGACAGTGGCTCCGAGGTCCTCTGGGCAGCCTTCACCTCTCCTTGGTCCAGACTCCAGTGTTAGGGTCTCATCCTGACTGAGGTGTGCTCACACAGCTCTTGACCTCCTTCAAGAGCCTCCTGACAGTTAGTTAGGATTCTTATCCTCCTGGGGATTATGGTAGTCTAGACTTGTGGTTGCAAGTGACAGAGACTGAGCCCAGTTTGGCTGAAGCAAAAATAGGACCCTTGTTGGCTCCCCTGCTGAGATGTTGCAAGCCACAAAACCACCTGGAGGTCTCAGGAGCGGCCGCCGGGGCTGCACGCTGACTGCTCAGCAGCAACCGGTGGCGCTGAGGAGTTGCTTGTTTTGAAGCACTTTTCTGCTCTGCTGGGGATAGCTCGGTTGTTTCATCAACAAAAAGGAAGGTTGGGGAATTCTCTGGTGATCCAGTGGTTAAGACTTGGCACTTTCGCTGCTGTGGGCCCAGGTTTGAACCCTGGTTGGGAAACTTAGAACCCACAGGTTGCGTTCTTGTTGTTCACTCGCTAAGTCCTGTGTGACTCTGCAAGCCCATGGACCCCACACGCCAGGCTCCTTAGTCCTCCACTGGCTCCCGCAGCTTGTTCAAACCCACATCCATTGAGTGGGTGATGCCATCCAGCCATCTCATCCTCGTCGCCCCCTCCTTCTGCCTTCAATCTTTCCCAGCATTGGGGTCTTTTCCAATGAGCTGGCTCTTTGCATCAGGTGGCCAAAGCATTGGAGCTTCAGCTTCAGCATCAGTCCTTCCAATGAATATTCAGGGCTGATCTCCTTTAGAATGGGCTGGTTGATCTCCTTGCAGTCCACGGGACTCTCAAGAGTCTTCCCCAACACCACAGTTCAAAAGCATCAGTTCTTCATTGCTCAGCCTTCCTTATGGTCTAGCTCTCACATCCATACATGACTATTGGAAAAACCATAACTTTCACTACAGACCTTTGTTGGCAAAGTAATGTCTCTGCTTTTGAATATGCTGTCTAGCTTTGTCATAACTTTTTTTCCAGGGAGTAAACGTCTTTTACTTTTGTGGCTGCAGCCACTGTTGGCAGTGGTTTTAGAACCCAAGAAAATAAAACCTGTTATTGCTTCCACTTTTTCCCCTTCTATTTGTCATGAAGTGATGGAACCGGATGCCATGATCTTAGTTTTCTGAATGTTGAGTTTTAAGCCAAAATGTTCACTCTACTCTTTCACTTTCATCAAGAGGCTCTTTAGTTCTTCATTTTCTGCCATAGGGTGGTGTCATCTGCATATCTGAGGTTATTGATATTTGTCCTGGCAATCTTTCCAGATTGTGCTTCCCCCAGCCCAGCGTTTCTCATGGTGTACTCTGCATATAAGTTAAATAAGCAGGGTGACAATGTACAGCCTTGACGTACTCCTTTTCCTATTTGGAACCAGTTTGTTGTTCCATGTCCAGTTCTAACTGTTGCTTCGTGACCTGCATATAGGTCCCATCTCTAAGAATTTTCCCGTTTTTTGTGATCCACACAGTCAAAGGCTTTAGCTTTAGTCAATGAAGCAAAAGTAGGTGTTTGTTTGGAATTCCTTTGCTTTTTGTATGACCCAGCAGATGTTGGCAATTTAATCTCAGGTTCCTCTGCCTTTTCTAAATCTACCTTGAACATCTGGAAGTTCTTGGTTCAGGTACTGTTGCCTCGCTTGAAGGGTTTTGAGCATTACCTTGCCAGCATGGGAAAGGAGTGCAATTGTGCAATAGTTTGAATATTCTTTGGCATTGCCTTTCTTTGGGATTGGAATGAAAACTGACCTTTTCCAGTCCTGTGGCCACTGCTGAGTTTTCAAACTTTGCTGGCATATTGAGTGCAGCACTTTAACAGTATCATCTCTTAGGACTTGGAATAGTTCAGCTGGAATTCTATCACTTCCACTAACTTTGTTCGTAGTGATGCTTCCTAAGGCCCACTAACTTCACGCTCCAGGATGTTTGGCTCTAGGTGAGTGAGCACACCATCGTGATTATCTGGGTCGTGAAGATCTTTTTTTGTACAGTTCTTCTGCGTATTCTTGCCGCCTCTTCTTAGTCTCTTATGCTTTGGGCCCTTGACATTTCTGTCCTTTATCGAGCCCATCCTCACACGAATGTTCCCTTGGCGTCTCCAGTTTTCTTGCCTAGCTCTCCAGTCTCTGCCGTTGTGTTGTTTTCCTGCTTCTTTGCATTGTTCCTCTAAGAAGGCTTTCTTGTCTCTCCTTTTCTCTGGAACTCTGCATTCAGCTGGGTGTATGTTTCCTCCTTTGCCTGTCACTTCTCTTCTTTTCTCAGCTCTCTGTAAGCCCTCCTCAGATGGCCACGCTGCCTTGCTGCATTTCTCTTTCTTGGGGATGGTTTTGGTAACTGCCTCTGCACAGCGTGGCAGACCTCTATCCATGGTTCTTCAGGCTCTCTGTCTCTCAGATCTAACTCCTTGAATCTGTTTCTCACTTCCACTGTACTATCATAAGGGATTTGATTTAGGCCTTACCCGAATGGTCTAGTGGTTTTCCCTGCTTTCTACAATTTAAGTATGAATTTGGCAATAAGGAGCTCATGATCTGAGCCACAGTCAGCTCCCCGTCTTGTTTTTGCTGTCTGTATAGAGCTTCTCCATCTTTGGCTGCAAAGACTAGAGTCAGTCTGATTTCAGTGTTGACCATCTGGTGATGCCCATGTGTAGAGTCTTCTCTTATGTTGTTGGAAGAGGGTGTTTGCTGTGACCAGTGCATTCTCTTGGCAAAACTCTGTTGCCCTTTGCCTGGTTTCATTCTGTACTCCAAGGCCAAACTTGCCTGTTACTCCAGGAATCTCTTGACTTTCCACTTTAGCACTCCAATCCTCTATGATAAAAAGGAGGTTGTTTTTGCTGTTAGCTCTAGAAGGTCTTGTAGGTCTTCCTATAACTGTTCAAATTCAGGTTTCTTCATCATTACTGCTTGGGGCATAGACTTGGATTACTGTGATACTGAGTGGTTTGCCTTGGAAACGATCAGAGATCATTCTGTTGTTTTTGAGATTGTACCCAAGTACTGCGTTTCGGACTCTTTTGTTGACTATGAGGGCTACTCCATTTCTTCTAAGGGATTCTTGCCCACAGTAGTAGATATGATGGTCATCTGAATTCCATTCGCCTATTCCTATCCACAGGTTGCGTGGCACAGCAAAAAAAAAAACCCAAACAAAAGGTTGTGTCATCAGGACAAGTGTAGGGGCGGCTGAGCAGTCGGCAGGCGGGTGGCTCAGCACTCGCACAAGACGAGGGTGGGCCTGGGCCGGCTCTGCCGCGGACCAGTGCAGTCACCGGGGGACGGCCCCATTCTGCTTCACAGCGCTCTGGGGCCCCGCCCCGAGGTCCCTCCCTGTTGGTCTTCCCAGGAACCGGCTGGTCAAGGTTGCTGCGGCTCGCCAGCAGCGATCAGCCTGTCCGCAGTCCTGCAGGTGCTGGGGCCCAGCTGTCCTGAGGGCGGCCCGAGCTCCCCGCCGCCCGGCGCCACGTGTCCCCCCGCCTCGTCCGTGGCCTCTGCCTGGTGGCTCGTGGTGGGAATCGGCCCCTTCGACTCGGGGGTCCCCGGACCCCTGGTTGCTGCCCCGGCGTCGCCCCGGTGGGCACAGGGTGGCCCAGCCAGGTGGAAGGTGCTCTAGGCAGAGGGGCAGCGTCCTCCCTTCCCGTCTTCAGACGCCGGCTGGGGCTGAGCCTCCCCTCCCGTCGGCCTTCCAGGGCCTCACTGAGGAGCTCGGGAGGCACCAGCATTCTCCCCCACCCTTTCCTCTTTAAAGAAACCTTTGTATTGTGGTACAACACGGATGGCGTCGTTTAACCACTCTGGAGGGTGTTTCTGTGGCGTTGAGCACACTTGCAGTGCAGTGCAGCCGCCGCCGCCGCGGCCTCCGGAGCCGCATCTCCTCTCCCAGAGGAAGCTGTGTCCTGACAGAGCACTGCGCACCCCCCCACCAGATCCCCGAGCCCCTCCGCTCCCCGAGCCCCACCGCTCCGCCAGCCGCTGGGCCTCGATCTCAGCTGAGCGGGCTCGCGGCACTCATCCTCGGGTCTGGCTCCCTCACGCCTCCTCACTCACGTCCTCAAGGCTCATCCGCTTACGGCCTGTGTCAGAGCTCCCTTTTTAAGATTAAATAACATGCCACTATGTGTGTGCGCGCACACGTGTGCATGTATGTGTACACGTATGTATGTGTGCACCTGTGTATGCGTACAGCACACTTGGTTTATCCGCTCTCCCTCGTCGGGCCCCTGGGCTGCCTCCTCACTCATCGGCTGTGGACCCACTGGTACAAAGCTCTTCTGGCCTCTGCTTTCGGTTCTTGAGAGTGCGCGCCCAGAAGTGGGATCGCGGGATCGCGGGGTCGCGGGATCGCGGGGTAGCTCCGTTCCCTCTGGAGGAGCCGCCACGCTGCTGTCCGCGGCGTCTGCGCTCTGCCCCCTCCCGCAGCGCGCGGAGGTCCTTGCCAGCGCGTGGTGCTCTCTGTCGCTGGAGAGACGCCGTCCGGGAGTGCGAGGTGGCCCCGCTGCAGCTCTGAGTGGTTTTCCTGGTGGTCAGTGGTGCTGAGCGTCGTGTCATGTGCTTGTTGGCCCTGTGTGTGTCTTCTTTGGAGAAATCTCTCCAAAACTTGGTTTTTCAGTTGAGCTGCACAACTCTTTATTCAGGGTATGAATCCCTTATCAGATACATGGTTTGCAAGTGTTTTCTCCCATTCTATAGATTGTCTTATTCTACTGTTTTTTTTTTTTGATGTGCAAAATACTTGAATTTTCATTTTTTTTTTCACAAAAAACTTTTTCTTTTTTTCGTCACTGTGCCTTTGTTGTTGCATCCCAGATCATTGCATGTCTGATGCTGTGAAGCCTTGTCCTGTGTTTTCTCTGAGAGTTTTGTTGTTTGGGGGTCTTACATTTAGGCCAGTTTTTTTTTTTTTTTTTAACTCTTTTAAACTGAAGCATAGTAGGGTTACTGAGGTGGTTTAGTGGCAGAGAATCCACCTGCCAGTGCAGGACACACAGGTTCAGTCCCTGCCTGGGTCAGGAAGATCCCCTGGAGGAAGGCCTGGCAACCCCCTCTTGTATTCTTTCCTGGAGAGTCCCATGGACAGAGGAGCCTGGTGGGCTGTAGTTCGTGGGGTCGCAGAGTCAGACACGACTGAGCGTGCAGGCACAGCAGATTTCCAGTGCGGTGCCAGGCCCTTCCGTTTTTATCCAAGGCCCTCTCGGCCTGGCCTCCAGAGACAGCAGGCGCGTTGGAGGGGATGGAGCACCCACCCCATTGCTTTCGCAGGGCAGCAGGTGCCTCCTTTGAAGGCCGGCCCCAGGGGTGGGCTGCTCTTGCTTCGGGTTTGACCCGTCCACCGGTACCTGCGGTGGTGGGGCAGCTGTGGGCAGCTATGAGCTTCTGGCCCCGTCCAGGCAGAGAAGCAGTCGGGAGGACGGGGAGCAACTGCAGCGCTTAGAGGGTGGGTCACCCAGACCCCAGGTCTCTCCAGGGGCGGATTGGAGCACCTCTGGGGCTGCGAGCAGGAAGAGAGGCGGCCTGGTGCGGCCCAGGTCGGGCTGAGCCTGCGGCTGAAACCACGTGGTCTCCAAGCCTGTCGCGTGCCCGGCTCTCACGGTGTTGGGAAATCTGGGGGCAAGACCGACACAGCCCTTCCTGTGCCTTTTAGTGAGGAGAAACAGGCTGAATCCTGGGTGTTATGGGGAGGCGAGCCGGCGGGCCAAAGGACAGTCAGACTGTTGGTCACAGTTGGAGGGGGGTGTCCTGCGAAGGGGAGGCAGCTGGTCCACCCTGGGGTCACCTACTGTTACCTCCGTGCCTTGCCCCTTTCTGGCCAAGGGGACCTGAAACACCGTTTCTTTTGTTAAGGGAGCAAAGCTTATACTGGCTGGCGATTCAGCAGCTGCCCACAGACCCCATAGAGGAGCAGTTCCCCGTCCTGAACGTGACGCGGTACTACAACGCCAACGGGGACGTGGTGGAGGAGGAGGAGACGTCCTGTACCTACTACGAGTGCCACTACCCCCCCTGCACGATGATGGAGAGGCAGGTGCGTGCCGGCCGCGCCCGGGCCGCGCTGCTCCCCGCGGGCCGCCCGCCCGGGCCCCGGGTCCGTGTGTGACCGCACCGGGCTCCTCTGTGTCCTTTCAGCTCCGGGAGTTCAACATCTGCGGGCGCTGCCAGGTGGCGCGCTACTGCGGCTCACAGTGCCAGCAGAAGGACTGGCCGGCCCACAAGAAGCACTGTCGGGAGAAGCGGCGGCCCTCTCCACGCGAGCTGGAGCCCGAGCGGTGACGCGGCGGCCGCGCGGCCCCCGGCCCCCGGCTCCCCGGCGGCGGGCGCAGCAGCCGGCCGGCGGGCCCGGGCTTCACCCTGCACTGCTCCTGCCCCCGTCCGGCAGCCAGAGGCTCCCCCGGAGTAGAGACAGCTGGGAGGGCCTGCCGGACGCTTCTCATTATTTATATGTTAATATGTTTGTAAACTCATGTACAGTTTTTTTGGGGGGGAAGGCGGGAGGGTTCAGAAGTACAAATAGGGTCGTTTGCTGTAACGTTCACTGGGCGGCCGGGCCAAGGTGGGCGGGGGGCAGCAGGCACAGTAAAGTGGGGCCGCCCGCACCCTGGCCGCGCTCTGCTCTCTGCCTCAGGCGGCGTCCACAGGCACAGATGGCGAGGCTGCCCTCCACCCAAGCCCAAGGCGGGTAGGGGCGGGAGACACAGACCCGGCGGCCGGCACGGGCTGCCATTGTCACCCACACACCTGGGCACTCAGGGCGGGGGCCTCCGTGACTGGCAGCTTGCCCGGGCGCCCAGCGTCCTGTACACCTTGCTGAGCCCCCCAGAGGCTGCACGCGGCTGTGGCTGCAACCCTGGACCATCCCGGCTCGCCCCCAGCCCCACATGGCCCCACAGGCTCTCCGCTGTCTGCCGGGACGCCGTGCGTGTGTCTTCCTGACCAGGGCCAGCTCCTGGGTGGCCTTTGGTCTGTGAGCTGAACTTTCCATGGCTGCCTTTGCAGAACTTGGAGGCTTCTTGGACAGTGTGTCTGGAGAACAGGACTGGGGAGATGGGGAGCAGGCGGGCACCTCAGTCCCAACACCGAGGGAGGGCTTTTCTTCAAGGGAAGGGGCCCCAAGTGCCCACGGGTTTTTGCTGAGAAGACCTGGCTGCCATGGAGGTTGGCCGTGGTGCCTCTTCCAAGTTCAAGTCTTTGCTGCAAGGGGGTCTGCTCCAGGTGCCCCCAGACCGCCAGGGGGCTTAGCAAACTGTTGGGGAAGAGGATATATGTGATTGTGAGAGGCAGCCCTGCAGACCACAGCCGGCCTGGCGTCAGCTCTGGCCAGGGCGCAGGGTTGGGGAGTGCTGTGCGGCCAGCGCCCTGGGGTCTGGGGCCGCATGTGCTCGATTCACCTTCAGAACCAGGCTCCTGGGATGAGCGCTGGCCTGCAGGCTGTGTGTC
The DNA here is from genome assembly GCA_006408615.1 of Connochaetes taurinus. Taxonomy (NCBI): domain Eukaryota; kingdom Metazoa; phylum Chordata; class Mammalia; order Artiodactyla; family Bovidae; genus Connochaetes; species Connochaetes taurinus. Next base: position 195,676 of record SJXO01001286.1, read on the forward strand.
CCACCTGTGTGTGTGCTTGGGGGAGGGGCCAGCTTGGCCCTCCAGGCGGTCTCTGTTTCCCGACCAGCACTGACTCCCCTGTGGTTAGCTGCTGCTGCTGTGTCGCTTCAGTTGTGTCCGACTGTGCGACCACATAGATGGCAGCCCACCAGGCTCCCCCATCCCTGGGATTCTCCAGGCAAGAACACGAGTGGGTTGCCATTTCCTTCTCCAGTGCGTGCAAGTGAAGTCGCTCAGTCATGTCCAACCCTCAGAGACGCCATGGACGCAGTCTTCCAGGCTCCTCTGTCCACGGGATTTTCCCGGCAAGAGCACTGGAGTGGGGGCCACTGCCTTGTGGTTAGCTAGTCCTCAGAAAGTCCCACTGGAATGGAAGTGCTGGAGTCTGCTGACCTGGAGGGCGTCACGCTGGGTGTCGACCTCGGGTGCTCGTTGCTGTGACTCCTGGCTCGTCTGGGGCGCGCTGTCAGCTGTGGCTGCGGGGGCGGGGGCACGGCCTCGCTGGCGGCTGCCCCTCCTGGTGGTGCTGTCTTGTGCTGCCTGGCAGACTGAGTCAGGGCTGGTGAAGGGCCCTGCGTGGAGCTGAGAGAGTGGCAGAGGGCTTGCTCTCTCCGCCAGGGGCCCTGGGGTGGTCGCCCCGGGAAGGTGCCCCGGCACCCGCAGGCTGGCTGTATTCCCTTGCTTCCCCTGCCCTTTATTGGGTATCTGGCCCCTGGCTCTGTTCAGATGGCCCCGACCTCTTGCTTGTAGCCACACATCTGAGACCGACTGAAGGTCCAACATGCACGGCTCTCACCTGTTAGGAGTGAGGCGGGGGCTGCTTGGCCTGCCTTCTGCACCAGATTAGATCAAGCTGTGTGGTTCAGCCACTTCAGGGTGCCCTCCTGTTTCCTGACCAACCTTTCTACTCTGCTTTAGCTGCCATCTGAACAGCTGACTCTTTCTAGCCATAGAAACCACAGGCTAACCACCCAGGTCTCCATATGGATTTCAGTCTTGTCCCATTTCCTGCAGCTGCTGTAACAGGAACACAAGCTGGGTGGCTTAAAACAATGCAGGGTCTAGGTCCTGCACACCAGTGTATGGGCAGGGCAGTGCTCCCTCTGAAAATTCCAGGCTCTTCCAGCTTCCAGTGGCCTCAGGCAGCCCTTGGCTTGTAGAGGATTCATACCTCCCAGGCTTCTCCTGTGGGTGTCTGTAAGAGACCACATCTCCTCTTAAGGATGCTAGTGATCCTGGATTAGGGGTACACTAATGACCTTAACTGGATGGCCTCTGTTTCTGAAGGTCACATTCTGTGATGTTGCAGGTAAGACCAGCATATCTTTGGGGGAGGACACAATTCAGTCTGGGAGAGAGTGAAGGACCGGGAAGCCTGGCAGGCTGCAGTCTGTGGGGTCGCAGAGACAGCTTAGCCACTGGACAATAACAGCATTCAGTTCACGACGGTATCTAACACTTGCCTTCCCCAGACTTGGGCTGTAGAGTTAGGTTTTGTTGAATGGTGCCAGCACACAACTCAGTTTTCCAAGTCAGAGTGAGTGTGCTGGGTGCCCTCCCCTGCACCGTGTGTCTAACGGGCACGGACGCCACCTGCCCCTGGGGCTCAGACACCGTCTCTGCTCCGTGCCCTCTGCTCACCTTCCCGCCCACGGCTGGGCCCTGGCCCCCCGTCTCCGCTCTCTGCTGTCCTGGCAGGTTCTGCGTCCGCTGGGGCGCTGCACTTTCTGCCCACAGGCAGGTAGCTCCCTGCGGTGGACATGAGCGGGGAGAGGGAGGGCAGCCTGTGCCCAGGCGCTTTGGGTCAGACCCTGGACTCGGCTCCCTTCAGAGTCCAGCCCGCAGGCGACTCGGTGCCGGACGCTCGGGGCTCGCGCGGCGGGCTGAGGTCCGCCGGCCAGCAGGGGGCGCGGGCGCGCGGCCTCGCGGGGTGTCCGTGGGGCAGGAAGTCCCTCCCCGGAAGCGGCCTGGCGTCGACGGCGGAAGCGGAAGTAGCGCCGTCCCCCCCGGCTGGGCGGCCCGCGTCGCGGAGCGCGCGCGCTCGGCGCTGTCAACGTGGATCCCGTCCGCCGCCTCCGCCGCGCGCTGCCCGCCGCCACGGCCGCTGCCGCGTCCTCCGGGGGCGCGGGCGCCGACGGCCGAGTCCAGCTGCTGCAGGCGGTGGACACGGAGCACACCGTGGACTCGGTGGAGTGGTGCCCGCTGGCCGGCTGCAGGCGCTTGCTGGCGTGCGGCTCCTACCAGCTGCGGAAGCCGGAGGACCGGCCCGCCGACGGCGAGTGCCAGGTGCGCGGGCCTCCTTGCTTCGGGCCTCGGGCGGTCTGCGGCCCCGGGTGGCCGTTGCCGAGCGGCTGGAGTCCCCGACCCGAGCTCCTCTCGAGAAGGGCGAGGAGAGGCTCCTGAGAGGCAGAGCCGACCGCAAGCATCGAGACCTCTCTGGTCCGCAGCGGTGAGGCTGGAATGGAGGCATCTCGTGTGGAGCCACACGGGGTGGACGCGACCTTGGCCTGTGGCCGGAATGTCAGAAACGGCGTCCCGAAAGCGGGATGTCGTCTGTTTGCCGGCGTGGCCCAGGTTGTGGGTGAAGTCTAGAGCAAAGAGAAAAGGGGGTGTCATAGGAGCTCTACCTCATGCCTTGAAGACATCCACTTAACCTAAGCATTTTTTAAGAGTGAACGCTGGCACCGGGACCGTCCTAGGCAGGCAAACTGTGTCCCAAGGGAATCCTAACCACAGCTCCTTTCTGTCGGCCCCTTTAGAAGCATTGTATCCTAATCCACCTCCTCGTTAATCACATACAAGAGAAAAGACGTTTCTCCAGCTCAGAACATCAGTTCCCTAGTCTTGGCAAACCTCTTCTTTCCCTGTCCCTTTTCCCATCCTTTGGGTTCCTCAGTGTCTGTTAAGGTATTCAGAGAACACGTGCATTTTTTTGTAGAGTGAACTGGATGTTGCCGAGCCTCCAGTTCGTTTGGGCCGTCTCTACCTGTACAGTTGCAATGAGGACAGGTCTCCCTGCCCCCTGGTTGAGGTCCAAAGAAGAGACACTTCTGCGATCCTGGACATGAAATGGTACACGTTTGGTAACAGTCCCCCCTTGGTTGGAATTTGTCTTGAAAACCTGACTGTTTAGTCAGAGGAGCCTGATGCCTGGTGGCATCCAACAAGACGGGGAGGCATCTGCATGAAGTTGGGGTTCATTTCCTGTCCTGTCTTTCCTGCCTGTGGAGGCTGCTGTAAACTTGGGGTTCATTTCCTTTTTCAGTTTCCAAGCCGTACAGGTACTGTCGGTCTGTCTGGGAAGCAGTGCTGATTTTCTGCTTCATAAACTGGAGAATCTTGTAGGAACAGAACTGTAGGCTCCAAACTGGTTTTGGAGCTGAAATCTATAACAGTGAGTCACGGGGGTGCCTGTCGTTCCCCTGTACTCTGGGCACATCCTGTGTTCTGACTGGCACGTGCGTTCTCTCCTAGGTGTCACGTTCCAGTGGCTGGCCATCCCGTCTTGGGTGTGGCGGATGCTTCTGGGTCCATAGAGCTCCTCCGCTTGGTGCCATCTGAGGTCAGTGACTGGGCCAGGCTTAGTGAGGGGTCCAGGGAACATGGAGGGAGGCTGTGCTGAGGCGATCTTTTTCTAGGATGATCTGTTCAGTGGTGAACTTTATCGTGAAACGTTCTAAGGTAGCACACAGTTCATGGGCTTTAAGTTCACGGGTTCTGCGTCTAACTTCCAAGAGGAAGACACCTTGTGCGTCCCCAGCAGAGCTGCTGAAGCGACAGGCAGGCCCTTTAACCTGACAGGGGGCCTGAACGCCCTGTTAGGAAAAAGCCTGGGCAGCATTCTTGGGCTGGCAGTGCTGGGGCAGGAAGAGCAGTGTTTCCTGGGGTGAAGTGGTGTTTATCGTCAGTAATTAAGAGAGCATAGGGTTCTTCTGGGCTTTCCCAAACAGCACAGTGGGTAAGGAATCCGCCTGCAATTCAGGAGACATGGGTTTGATCCCTGGGTCAGGACAATCTCCTGGAGGAGGGCATGGCAACCCACTCCAGTTTTCTTGCCTGGACAGTCCCATGGACAGGAACCTGGCAGGCTGTACTCTGGGGCCACAAAGTGGCAGACACGGCCGAGCAGCTGAGTGATGTGCTGTCCCCCGGGCGTTTGACAGCAACCCCGTGTCACGCGGCTGTAGAATGCCCGCGTGCTGGGGGCGGGGGCAGGTGAAAGAAGGAGCCCTGACCACGTCTTGACTCAGCGGGCAAGGGGAGTGGAGGGGGTGGCGCTGATGCAGGCGCTGCGAGTGGGCCTTGGGGCGGGCCCAGCTGGCCTCAGGTCCACGGTGCTGAGCGCTGGTGAGGACGGCCTTGCTCCAGACGTGCTGAGAGCGGCGGCCCTGTCTCAGGAAAGACGGCAGGGGTTCCTGAGGAGGGCTGCGCTCAGAACCAGAGTTGGAGGCAGGAGTAGGAAGACCCGGGAGGCAGCACAGCTGCCCTGCAGAGAGAGTCCAGCCCAGAGAAGCGGCGTTTCCGTGGCTGCCTGTGTCCGGGCGAAGTCCCCTTTGTCCTGTCCCTGGAGGCCCTGAGCGATGGGAGGCCTCAGCGGCAGTGCTTCCCAGAGGCTGCGTGGGCGCTGCGCGAGTCTCCAGGAGGGCCTGGGCAGCAGAGAGACCCGCTTCCCCTGAGGCCTCGTGGAGTGCGCAGGCCCTCCTTCAGCGGTGAGCGCTCCTGGAGCTGGTTCGGCAGTGTTCCCAGGCTCGGCTCTGCAGGGTGCCTGAGGATACGTCCACCGGAGTAGACAGCGGTCTCCTCGGGGCGCCGGGGCCGCTCGCTCCCCTGTGACGGCTTCCTTCTCTCTAGCAGGACACTTGGACACTACAGCCCTGCTCCCGCTTGGCCCTGGAAAAGCAGTGCCTCGCCTTGTCCTTGGACTGGTCCACTGGGAAAGCTGGAAGGTGAGGGCCAGCGGAGGCGGGCCTGAGTCTGGGCTGTGTCGTGTGAGAGACAGAAAGCCACCTTGCCGGCCGTGACTGTGGCTCTCACACCTGGGAGTGTCACGGCCAGCCCTCATCCTGAAAGAAAAAGGGGGCGTGTTTTCACCAGGGGAAGTGTCACGGCCAGCCCTCATCCTGAAAGAAAAAGGGGGCGTGTTTTCACCAGGCAAAGCTGACCCTAGTTTATTTTGACAAGCTCATGGCAGCTTCGGTTTCTGCCCAGGCACGCCTCTTAGGAGGCTTGTTCACATACCAGGGCCTGGAGAGCCTCTCTCTGCTGTGTCTTGGGGGGCATAACGTGTCCCTGCTTGGGAGCCACAAGAGGTGAGGAGTTTAGGGCAGTGAATCGATTTCAGCCAGATTCTCCATTGGTTCCCTGTGTCCAGAGCCAGTGACCAGCCCTTGAACATCATCAGCAGCGACTCCAAAGGGCAGCTCCACCTCCTGAAGGTCAGCGAGGCAGGGCCCGGAGTGCAGGCCGTGGCCACGTGGCAGGCCCATCAGTTTGAGGCCTGGGTTGCTGCTTTCAATTACTGGCAGACGGAGGTCGTGTACTCAGGTTGGTGTCCCCCGCTGAGTGCCCCCTTGAAGACTTGCTGAGGGTGAGGGGCGGGAGGGAGCAGAGGAGACAGGTCACTGGGCGATTCCTCCGGCCGTTTGTGGAGAGCATACTTTGGGGCAGAAGCTGAGCTGGTGCTCGCAGAGCTGTCCTTGGAGAGCAAAGCGCGGTTTGCTCGGGCACCGCGGGCTCTTGGGCGGCGCTGCTCCCCTGTGGGAGCTCCCCCGACGCTCGTTCCCCGGGAGGGGTCCTCGCCCTCCTTCAGGAGTCCGGTCGGAGACCCGTGCTTGCCGCCTGGTCGTCTGGGTCAGTGCTGAGCAGTCGTGTTGGGTCTTAGGCTTGCGTGTCCCCTCCTGGAATGGCTTCCCTCCCAAGTCAGGCCGGCAGCAGGGAAGGCCAGCTTCCTGGTGTTGTACGTGGCGCGTCTGGACTGGGTGGTGACGTGGGCACCAGGAGCCCCTTCCACCCTAGTGGCCGCGGAGGGCATGGGGCTCTGAGGGAAGACAGCTGAGGGCTGCAGAACCCGCAGAGGCTGGAGAGCAGCCGAGGCCTCGTCTCCTGTCTGGGTGCTGGTGGCGTGCTGCGCTCACCGCGGGCGGTGTGGCCTGGAGCCTTGTGTGGAGGAACAACGCGCTGCCCAGCCCAGGGGGCAGGTCCACGGGCCTGTCTGGTCGTACCCTGCGTCCCTCCCGGGCGTCAAGGCTGCGCGGTCCGGGCGCCGCTTCTCCCTGCGGCCACGCACCCTCCGCCCTGCAGGCTCGTCCCCCTGCCAGCCCGCCCTCTGCCCAGCGGGCTCATCCTGCACCAGCGCGCCCTTCGCCCCGCGGGCTCGTCCTGCGCCCTCGTCCTCTTCTCGCTCCGCATCATCGCGCTCCTGACTCTTACTGTCTCCACAGACACTGCGCTTCGCTGGTGGGAGCAGACCTTGCTTCTGAGCTCTGGCTGCGTTGTCTTGCCAGCTCCCCGCGCTCACGCTGGGGTGCTCGCCAGCGCTTCCCTCCGCGGGCTCCGGCTGTGCCTGTGTTCCCGTGTGGCCCTGCTGCGCCCTCCACTCCAGGACAGGGTCTGGGCACCCAAATCAGATGTCTCTGTCCGCTCGCCCCTCCTGAGAGTCCGTGTCTTGGTTTTGTCTTCTGAGCATTTCTTGGAATTGGCTGTATCTCTCTTACTCTCTCTCCACTTGTCAGGACCACGGTCCCATGCTGCGGTCACGGCAGAGCGCCAAGCAGTGGTCTGCGTTCTCCGTGGTTACAGCAGAGCGCCGAGCAGTGGCCTGCGTTCATGCTCAACCTCTCCTGCCCAGCCTCCCGTTCGAGGACAGAGCAGGTGGTTGAACACACAAGCTTCTCACTCGCGCGGTCCTGAGCCTCCTGCAGCTCCCACCCAGGGTACCCAGCAGGGCCCAGGTGTTATGTGACTAGGTCTGTGCCTTCCTGGCTGGCCCTATTTTGAGTGATTTCTTCTTGCTCTCAGTTTTCTTTTCCCGACTCTTCTATGTTTCCTCTAATCTTAGTTTAATTTTTCGCAGGTTAATTCTACTCTCCTGGCAGGGCCCAGCTTAATCTCGTCTTTAGAAACACTGTACGTTCAGTCCCTTGCCGTTGGTCTCATGGTGCCCTGTCCTCATCCTATTTATTAATTTTTTGTCACATAACAGGGCACATGGGATCTTAATTCCCCGACCAGGTATCGAACCTGCATCCCCTGCATTGCAAGGTGGATTCTTAACCACTGGACGGTCAGGGATGTCCTGAAACCACTTACGATTTTGTGTTTAATGCTTATTTTCCCCTGAAAGGGGGTCTTTTCTGGAGTTTTTGCTGTTGCACCCTTGAACAGACTCAGGGAGAACAGTAAAGACTTGATTTTTTTGAGCTCTCATTCATGGATTAATTCTTCTGCTTTGAGGCTTAGCTAATCCAAGCCACAGTGGAGTGAGACAATGTTTTAACAATTCGGGATCAATCCATTCATCCAGCAAGCGTCTGTTGAGCACCGACCACGTGCCGAGCCCTGTCCCAGGGACTTGGGAGATTCCTGTGAGGAAGATAAAGTTCCTGCTTTCACTGAGCTTCCAGTGCTTGGCGGAGACAGACAAGGAATGCCAAGTCTAACACGCTTGGTGGTAAACGCACTTTGGAAGGAGGGAGGTCGGACAGGCAAGGGGATCGGGTGCCGTGGGCGGCACAGACTGTCCTGCTGTGGAGCCTTGTGTGTCTCGAGCAGTTAGTGTGGAGCAGGAGGCAAGGGGTCACCGAGACAGGGCGCTGGGCTGAGGCCCGGGAGCACGCCAGCATTTGCTCAGAGTGGAAGGGAGCCATGGCAGGGTGTTGGGCAGAGGAATGTTTTCTGGCTTACCATTTTAAAATTTAAGAGGATCCTTATCATTCTAATGATAGAAAATGAAGAGGAACTAAAGAGGCTGTGAAATGAAGGTGAAAGAGAAGAGTAAAAAAGCTGGCATAAAACTCAGCATTCAGAAAGCAAAGATCATGGCCTCTTGGCCCATCACTTCCTGGCAAATAGATGGGGAAAAGGGGGAGCAGTGGCAGACTTTGTTTTCTTGGGCTTCAGAATTGCTGCAGACAGTGGCTGCAGCTTCAGAATTGAGACACCTGCTCCTTGGAAGGAAAGCTAGGACAAACCTAGACAGCGTATTGAAAAGCAGAGATGCCACTTTGCCAACAAAGGTCCGTGTAGTCAGCGCTGTGGTTTTTGGAGTGGTCATGTATGGATGTGAGAGTTGGACCATGAAGAAGGCTGAGCGCCAAAAATTTGGTGCTTTTGAACTGTGGTTTTGGAGAAGACTCTTGAGAGTCTCTTGGACTGCAAGGAGATCCAGCCAGTCCACCCTAAAGGAGATCAGTCGTGAATATTCATTGGAAGGACTGATGTTGAAGTTGAAACTCCAATACTTTGGCCCCTTCATGCAAAGAACTGACTCAGTGGAAAAGACCCTGATGCTGGGAAAGACTGAAAGCAAAAGGAGGAGGGGGCGGCAGAGGATGAGAGGGTCACACAGGATCACTGACTCTGGGCATAAGTCTGAGCAAACTCCAGGGGATAGTGGAGGACAGAGGAGGCTGGCATGCTGCAGTCCGTGGGGTCACAGAGTCGGACACGACTTGGTGAGTGAGCCACAACCTTAGCTGCTGTGTCGAGGGTAGACTGCAAGGGCTGAGGGTGCAGGCTAGGGGGCAGTGACGGGTGAGGTGGGGGCAGTGGAGAGGAGGAAGGGTGGGAAACTGCTGCGTGCAGGCCGATCAGTAGGGGCTCCTGGTGGAGCACGTGGAGTGTGAGAGAAGGGGGCCCAGCGTGTAAAGGAGCCACAGCAGCTCCCTTTACGGCCCTGCCACGGGACGGCAGCTTGTATTTGAGGCTCACCCGCAACTCAGTGCCGGACGGTGGCCTCTGCTGGTCCAAGGACACAGGTCGCGTTCACCGCCATCCCCATCTGCGGTGTGCCCAGGAAGCGCTGGTGGGCGGGTGGCAGATGGTGGATGAGTGGCGCGCCAGCGCGGTTGGCTCTGTGCTTGGTTTGCTCCTTTTCGTCCTCTCTGCCCGTCTTCCTTCGGGACACCGTGCCCGTCAGCGGTGCTGCTTCTCTTCAGAGACCGGCTGTGCGCCAGGGCACCGACTCCCCTCTCGTTTCTGTCGCTTCAGTTTCCTCAAAAGAAGCCCTTCTCCTGCGCAGTTACCAGGGACCTTTCTCTTTAAAACACGTGGAAACGTGTTGCCAGGTGCAGGCGTCTGCGGAGCCTCCTGCAGACACGTCTGTTCCGAGCGCTCGGACGCAGCAACGCTGGCTCCTGGCTGCACGAGCCGGAAGGGCTGAGTCCGTGTGGCTGGTCGCTCTGCGCCCGTGCCTCTGTCTGCCCCTCGGCACAGCTGGCTGCCTCTGGGGCTCGCGTGCCTGTGTGGAAACACCCTCACAGCCGTGAGTGCACCCTGAGAAGCGGCCGGTGCCCGTCCTCAGCGTGCCTCCTGGCCAGCGGGGGCGGTTTCCATTTCCGTGCAGGTGGGGACGATGGCCTCCTGAAGGGCTGGGACGCCAGGATGCCCGACACTGCCACCTTCAGCAGCCGCAGGTGAGTCCTCGTGGGGCCAGCCCCACCCCATCCCATACCCGCCCCGCCCTGGGCTTCTGTTGGGGAGCTGCGGGGCGCCTGCTCAGCTCCCGGCCCCGGGCTTCTGTTGGGGAGCTGCGGGGCACCTGCTCAGCCCCCCACCCCACCCCGGGCTTCTGTTGGGGAGCTGTGGGGTGCCTGCTCAGCCCCCCACCCCGGGCTTCTGTTGGGGAGCTGCGAGGCACCTGCTCAGCCCCCCGCCCCAGGCTTCTGTTGGGGAGCTGCGGGGCACCTGCTCAGCCCCCCACCCCGCCCCGGGCTTCTGTTGGGGAGCTGTGGGGTGCCTGCTCAGCCCCCCACCCCAGGCTTCTCTTAGGGAGCTGTGGGGCGCCTGCTCAGCCCTCTGCCCCCTGCAGACACTCCATGGGCGTGTGCAGCATCCAGAGCAGCCCCCACCGCGAGCACGTCTTGGCCACGGGAAGGTGAGTCCCAGCTGTGGCGCCGATTTCCCCTGTGGCCGCTGGGGCGTCTGACCAGCCCGCTCTTTGAACCAGAGTGTGGGCGTCAGGGGCTCAGGGAGGGACTTCATTCTGGAGGGGCAGGTCTGGGTGCCCTGCCTGCGGAGCCCCCCTTCCCCGCTCGCTGGTTGAGATCTGTGGGTTTCAGCTACGACGAGCATGTTCTCCTCTGGGACACGCGGAGCCTGCGGCGGCCGCTGGTGGATGTGCCCGTGCAGGGCGGGGTGTGGAGGCTCAAGTGGCACCCGTTCCAGCGCAACCTGCTCCTGGCGGCCTGCATGCACGGCGGCTTTACGATCATCAACTACCAGATGGCAGCAGGTGAGCGGCCTGCCCACCAGGCTCCTCTGTCCTGACACATTCCCGGGCTACCCGGCCTTGCCGTGAGGGTGACTCCAGAGCCTCAGCTTCAGCCACTGCTCTCTAACCATGGTCCTCGCCTGACCGCCTCTGTTATCTGGGTGCCTCTGCACCAGCGACGCCCAGCCCCACCGGGGCCTGGTCACTGCTGCAGACAGTTCGGGCTCGGCCTGCACTCCAGACACACTTCAGCCGCTGCCCTGGTTCTTTCTCCTGCTCCAGGCAGAACCAGCAGGCGGACTGGCCTTCCTCTCACCAGGGGTCCCTTACGTTTTCTTCTCTTGAAGCCCACCCCGCTCTTGCCCCTCATCCCCCAGCCCGGGGTCGTGTCCCCTCCTCCGTAGGAGCAGGCGGCCGCCTCACCCTCACGCATTCCCGACTGTCTCCGCTGGCGGTGGCCTCCAGGCTTCCTTGTCTGAGCCCTGGACTCTGCTCCTGCCGTGTCGCTGCCCTTTGTCCTGTGGACGCTCTGGCGGTTCTCTGCCCTCTCTTCTCTCTTAGTGTAGGATTTACAGTGATAGATTGCCTTCTAAACACTGCTTTCACTGTGTCCCATGAGTTTGGTATGTTATATTTTCATTCATCTGAAACAGTGTTTTCCAGCTTCTCTGCGATTTCTTGACTCACTGGTCACGTGCAGAGCGCTGTCTAATGTGCACATTTCTCAGAGCACCCTGAATTTCTGTCTCTGGTTCGAGTCTTGGGGTCCCTGGGGCTCACTGTGGCGCGTTTGCGGTCCGTCCAGGAGGACCGCGTGCTCTCCCCGTCGGGCGCGGGCGCCCCTGTCCCTGGTGGCTGGCCGTTCGTTTCTGAAAGCGGGCCGTCGGTGTCTGTGGTGCGGTTCACGTTCTGACTGGAGCACGGTTGCGGCAGCGGTCTTGTGACTTGTGTCTGTTTCCCCCCTCATGCTGTCTGCTCCTGTTGCAGAGGCGTGGGGGCTTGTTAGCTGTGAGTGTATGGTCGTGCTTGCGTGTTTCCCTGCTGTGCTGACTCTTCTCATCACAGGATGTCGCTGGTTGTCTCTAATAGCGCTTGTTGTAAAGCCTCCGTCGTCTGACCCTAGGAGAGGCACGCACGCCTCCTCCTGGGTGCTGTTTGCTGTCAGCCTGCCCATGGCCGTGAGTGTGCAGCGTATTTACTGTAGCTTGTGCGCTGCTGTTGGGCCTCCCGGAAGTGGCGCTCTGCCCTCCGAGTGGGGGGCTCAGCAGCCACGAGATGCCGCTTTGTCCCTTTATTGCTGGTGTTGCTTTTGGGGATGTGGTTGAGGTGGCGCCTCACTTTCTAGTCACTCCGGGCTCATTTTGGGCTCTCCCTCTCCCATGCCCTGGACCAGCTGCTTTTCCAGGAAGTCCTGGATCCTCTTAGTAGTGAGTGCATGTACGCATACGTGTATGCATGTCTGCATACCTGCACGTACACGTGCGTGTACACGTTTGTGTGTACATGCATGCTCATGCCTGTGTGTCTGTCTGTGGGTTTACGTGTGCACACACGTGTGTGTCAGAACCTGAGCTCGTGCTGGCGCCTCTGGCTCCTTCCGGCAGCACAGCTTTCTCTCTGCTCTCCCTCTGCCGCCCCTGTTCTGCGCCTCCCTGGCTGCCAGCAAGTCTCGACTCTTGTGCCTGAGCCCGTGGAGCGCTGTTGGTGCCAGGCCACAGGCAGCCCGGCGCACCCAGGGCTCCGGACGCTCTTGCCGTTCTGTCTGCTCCATCAGCTCGGTTTAGTCACTGTGCTGTGTTCAGAATTTACTTGGATTAGAGCTGTTTTTTCTTTCTGTATGGCAATTATGTGTGAAATACAGTGAAGTTTGTTTCTTTTTTTGAAGGATGTTTTTATTCATCCTCATTGATTTAATTTTCCTTTTGAACGTGTAAAAGCATTAACAGTGTTCTAGAAATGAAAATTGCGTTAGGGACTTCCCTGGTAGTCCAGTGCTTAAGACTCCACGCTTCCACTGCAGGAGGCATAGGTTCAGTCCCTGCTTGGGGAGCAAAGATCCTGTGTGCCATGGTGCAGCCAAAAAGAGGAAAAAAAAATGTGTTAAAAGGCACGCTCAGACTCCGGGAGGTAGTAACGGGCAGGGAAGCCTGGGGCGCTGCAGTCCGTGGGGTCAGAGTCAGACGCGACTGAGCGCCTGAGCAGCAACAGCAACAGAGAGGCCCGGCCTCTTCTCACGCTCCTCCCACTGGCCTCTTGCAGGCAACCTGTCCATTAGGTCGGGGTTACAATTCTGTGTCTTTTTGCAAAAATCAGCATGTCTGTTTATATATCCATACTTCTCCTTTGGTACAGAAAAGATGTTCTGTGTGGATTCATGCTTGTCTTCTTCACTTTGAAAGCACATCCTGGAAATTCCTCCTTATGGGTTCATAGAGTTTTTGGGTTTTTTAAGTTATATAGCAGTCCATTGAGTGGGTATACTGTAGTTTTTTCTTCCAGTTTTCTATATGATTATTTGGGTTATTTCTAATATCTTATAATTACAAATAATGCTTCATATATGTTGTTTTGCATATGTTTCTGCTTGTTGGAGGTGCATCTTTAGGGCTAGTGCCTAGATGTGGGATTGCAGGGTCCACAGACTGATATCTGTCTGATTTCATCATCTCACCAGCCACGGATGAGAACCCTGCTTCCCCACAGCCTTGCCAGCAGAATGTGTCACCAGCTTTGGAATTTTGCATCTGATGGGTGTGAAATGACATCGCACAGTAGCTGAGATTTGCATCTCCCTAATTAGGAGTGAAACTGAATACATTTTCGCTTGCCTGAAGGGCTGGTTTTATATTCCTGTTTTTCTGAGCTCTCTTTGGCTTGTTTTCTCTCTGACTCCTGGTCTTTTCTCCCTTGGTTTAAAGAGTTCCTGTATTAGCCCGTGTATTAGTGGCATCAGCCCTTAATCTGTTTTATGTTAGAAATAATTTTTCTGTTTCTTACCTTGATTTTGCGTATAGTGTTTTTCCTCCCATACAAAAGTTGGGGTTTTTTTAAAAGTGCAATCAGATTTATAGGTTTTTTCATTGAGTCTAGATTTTTGAATCTCAGTTAAAAAGACAGCCAGGTTCTAAAGGAATTCATCACTGTCTTCTCATATGTGTCAGACGTCATCTTTTTACAATCAGGACTTTGATCCGAGTCCTGTGTGATGTGTGGAACTGTCCCGACACTGTTCCTGGAAAGCCCGTCCTCCCCCCAGCCCCTACCCCTGGTGGCTCGAGACGCCAGCTCTTGTGTGCAGGCACTTCCCAGTGGACGCTGCGTTTCTTGTCTTCTCTCCTGCCCCCCGGCTGTCTCAGTGTGTTCACGCCTGCTCTTCAACCACAGAAGCATCAGTGCGTCTGTTAGAGTGGGCTGCCGGCCTCCTCGAGGTCTTTCTCAAGGGCTTCCTGACTATTCTTACGTTTGAACTTGAGTGTCAACTTAGCTTGTCCCAGAAAAAATTGTTTATTGGTTTTTTATAGGGATTGCGTTAAATACAAATTAACTTTCCAACTGACTTACTTGTCATCTGGCATCTTATTCAAGAAAAGGGATACCTTTCCGTTTGTTCACATCTCTTCTTGTATCTTTGTAGTTGTTCATTCTCTAAGCCGTGTCTGATTCTGTGATCGCGTGGACTGCAGCACACCAGGCTCCTCTGTCCTTCACTATCTCCCGGAGTTTGCTCAGACTCGTTCATTGAGTTGGTGATGCCATCCAACCATCTCATCCTCTGTCATCCTCTTCCCCTCTGCCCTCAATCTTCCCAGCATCAGGGTCTTTTCCAGTGAGTCAGCTCTTGGCATCAGGTGGCCAGAGTATAGGAGCTTCAGCTTTAGCAGCAGTCCTTCCAGTGAACATTTAGGGTTGGTTTCCTTTAGGATGGACTGGTTTGATCTCCTTGCAGTCCAAAGGACTCTCAAGAGTCTCTTCCAGCACCACAATTCAAAAGCATCAATTTCTTGATGCTCAGCCTTCTTCATGATCCAGCTTGACTACTGGAGAAACCACAGCTTTGACTATACGGGCCTTTGTTGGCAAAGTGATGTCTCCTCCTTCTACTACACTGTTTAGGTTGGTCATAGCTTTTCTTCCAAGGAGCAAGTGTCTTTTAATTTCATGGCTGCAGTCACCATCAGCACTGATTTTGGAGCCCAAGAAAATAAAGTCTCGCACTGTTTCCACTGTTTCCCCGTCTATTTGCCGTGAGGTGATGGCACCGGATGCCATGATCTTAGTTTTCGAATGTCGAGTTTTCAGCCAGCTCTTCACTCAGCCCTTTCACCTCCATCCAGAGGCTCTTCAGTCTGTCTTCACTTTCTGCCTTTACGGGGGTGTCGTGGGCATTCCTGGGATTGTTGATGTTTCTCCCGGCAGTCTTCATTGCAGCGTGTGATTCAGGCACTCCACCATTTTGCATGATGTGCTCTGCATATAAGTTAAATAAGCAGGGTGACACTGTATAGCCTTGATGTATTCCTTTCCCAATTTTGAACCAGTCCACAAGAACTAACTTTTCTTCTGTGTGCATACATTGTACAGTTCTTGTTAACTGTATTCCTCAGTAATCGAATGTTTTTGTTGCTCTTGTAGGTGGGCCTTCTCTTCATTGTATCTTCTAACTAAATTGTGGTTTATCTGAAAGTTGTTGGGTTTTTGTCGGTAGGCTCATATTCTGACAATTATAAACACATGTTTCCATTACGCTTGCTATTGATTCCTTGGGTTTTGCAAGTAAACATGGTGTCATCTGCAAAAGATTAGAGTTTTATTCTTTATTTTCCAAACTGAATGCCTTATTTTCTCATTTAACTTCATTTACTGGTGTCTCCAGTACAATTTTTAAAAAGAGTGGAGGACATCTTGCCTTATTCCCGACCTTGAAGAGGGGCCCTGCTAGTCCCCATGTAGTTTGATGATATATAAGGACTAAAGCGTGTCCTTGAAAAAAAGGTGAATGTGTTAGTCATTCAGTCGTGTCTGAATCTTTGCGGCCCCATGGGCTGTAGTCTGCCAGGCTCCTCTGTCCATGGGATTCTCCAGGCAAGAATACTGGAGTGGATAACCATTCCCATCTCCAGGGGATCTTCCCGACACAGGGATCGAACCTGGGTCTCTTAATCGCATGTGGACTCTTCACGTCGGAGCCACCTGTCCTTAGTATTCATCAATTTCTGTTTTCTTGAATATTTTTTAAAATCAGGAATTGTTGATTTTTTTTGTCAAATGCTTTTATACTGTCTGTTGAACTGTATAATTTTTCTCCTTGGATACATTTATATAGTAAATTTTGTTTATGGGTTTTCTAATATGGAATATATATTCCTGGAATAAATCACGCTTGGTTATGGTTTCGTTTCGTTTTAGTTGTCAAAGTAGTTTTTAATTAAAAAAAATTTTATTTTATTGAGGTATAGTTAACTTACAACATTATATTTCAGATATATAATATAGCTGCACTCCAGTCCTCTTGCCTGGAAAATCCCATGGATGGAGGAGCCTGGTGGGCTGCAGTCCGTGGGGTCGCTAAGAATTGGACACGACTGAGCGACTTCCCTTTCAGTTTTCACTTTCATGCATTGGAGGAGGAAATGGCAGCCCACTCCAGTGTTCTTGCCTGGAGAATCCCAGGGACAGGGGAGCCTGCTGGGCTGCCGTCTACAGGGCCGCACAGGGTCGGACACGACTGACGCGACTCGGCAGCAGCAGCGGAGAAGGTAGTGACTCACGAGTTTTAAGAGCCATGCTCTGTTTACAGCTGCTCCACAATTTTGGCTCTATTCTCTGTGCTGCACGGTTCAGTTCAGTCGCTCAGCTGTGTCCGACTCTTTGCGACCCCGTGGACTGCAGCCCGCCAGGCCTCCCTGTCCATCACCAACTCCTGGAGTTCACTCAGACTCATGTCCATCGAGTCAGTGATGCCGTCCAGCCATCTCCTCCTCGGTCGTCTCCTTCTCCCCCCGCCTTCAGGGTCTTTTCCAATAAGTCAGCTCTTTGCATCAGTGGCCAAAGTATTGGAGTTTCAGCTTCAGCATCAGTCCTTCCAATGAATATTCAGGACTAATTGCTTTTACGATGGACTGGTTGGATCTCCTTGCAGTCCAAGGGACTCTCTAGAGTCTTCTCCAACACCACAGTTCAAAAGCATCAATGCTTGGCTGTTAGCTTTCTTTATGGTCCAACTCTCACATCCATACATGACCACTGGAAAAACCATAGCTTTTACTATATGGACTTTTGTCAGCAAAATAATGTCTCTGGTTTTTACTATGCTGTCTAGGTTTGTCATAACTTTTCTTCCAAGGAGCAAGCATCTTATAATTTCATGGCTGCATTTGCCAACTGCAGTGATTTTGGAGCCCAAGAAAATAAAGTCTGTCATTGTTTCCCCATCTATTTGCCATGAAGTGATGGGACCAGATGCCGTGATCTTAGTTTTTTGAGTGTTGAGTTTTAAGTCAGCTTTTTCATTCTCCACTTTCACTTTCATCAAGAGGCTCTTCAGTTCCTCTTCGCTTTCTGCCGTAAGGGTGCTGTCATCTGCGTATCTGAGGTGATTGACATGTCTCTTGGCAGTCTGGATTCCAGCTTGTGCTTCATCCAGCCCTGTATTTCACACATATGTATTTTCAATATACCCTTTTCCGGGGTGGCTTTCGTTACACGTCACGCAGGAACTTAGTTCCCCCGCTAGGGATCGGACCTGCACGCCCTGCAGTGGAAGCACAGCCCTGGCCGCTGGACCGCCAGGGAAGCCCCTGAGCGACATATCCTGGTAGCGTCTTTGCTTATATGTGATAGTTCAGCTGTGACTTGGCTTACCAGACTGCACAGTGGGAAAGAATCTGCCAGTGCAGAAGATGGAAGAGGCGTGGGTTCAGTCCCGGGGTCGGGAAGGTCCCCTGGAGCAGGAAATGGCAGCCCACTCCGGTATGCTTGCCTGCAAAATGCCCCTGCACAGAGGAGCCTGGTGGGCTGCAGTCCAGGGGGCCACGGAAAGCTGGACACCGTGAGCGACTGAGCACGCTGCCTGTGTCTTTTAACCTCCGTCTCTGTGCTGCGCCTCCCGCCTTCCCTCTCCTCACTGGGAACCACTGTGCTCTGTGCTGCGCTTAGCAGCTTAGTCTTGTCTGACTCTCTGCAACTGTAAATAATGCTGCTGTGAGCATGGAGGCTTCCTTGGTGGCTCAGATGGGGAAGAATCTGCCTGGAATGCGGGAGACCCAGGTTCAATCCCTGGGTCGGGAAGATTCTCCTGAAGAAAGGAATGGCAACCCACTCCAGTATTCTTGCCTGGAAAATTCTATGGACAGAGGAGCCTAGCAGGCTACAGTTTGTGGGGTCGCAAACAGTTGGACACGACTGACCGAGCCTGAGCATTAGAGGGCCTCCCAGGTGGCACAGTGGTAGAGAATCTACCTGCCAGTGCAGGAGACACAAGAGACGTGGCTTCCATACCTGGGTCGGGAGGGTCCCCTGGAGGAGGAGATGGTCACCCACTCCAGCATGCTTGCCTGGAAAAGTCCATGGACAGAGCAGCGTGGTGGGCTGCAGTCCATGGGGTCTCGGAGTCGGGCATACACACACATGGACATTGGGGTCCTGTATCTTGAATCTTTTTCACTTTCTTAGGAATAGAGTTGCTAGATCGTATGGGTAGGTCTGTGTGCAGTTTTTGAGGAGCCTCCGCACCATTTCCCGTGCCTGTGCCGGTGCACATCTCTGCTGACAGCGTGGGAGAGCTCTCTTTTCTCCACCGTCTCCCTAACGCTTGGTATGTGTGGTCTTTCGGATGATGGCCTTTTTGACAGGTGTCAAGTTATATCTCACTGTGACTTTTATTTGCATTTCTCTGATGATTAACAACGTTGAGCATCCTTTCAAGTGCCTTTTGACCATCTGTGTGTCTTCTTTGGAAGATAGGTTATCTTTTTCAGTGTAGTATTGCATTTTGGTGCATACCTTTTTTGGGGTTTTCGAGAATGTTCAGCAATGACACAAATTCTCTTTTATGCTATTTATCAGCATTATGTTTCATTCATGTGAAAATCAAAACAAAAAATGTGAAAAAAATTTTTCCATTTTATCATCTCTTGAATAATTTATATGTCATTTGGGTTATGGTTATATTCAAGATGTGGTGAAAATTCTCCTGTGACTGTCTGGGCCTGATTTATTTTTGAATGATGATTCTGTGTTAACTTCCTCTGTATTTTTCTGTGAAAGTTGCTTTGTTTATGCTTTATGTCTCTGCTGGGGTCAGAGTTCCCTAACAGTCACTCGCTCTATCATGTCTTACTTTGCACAGCTGTGCACACACACAGTCGCGCCTCCCTCCCCTAGTTAGTTAGCGGCGTGTGCACTTTGTCTCAAGAAGCCGCTTTGCTTTCTCGTTTTCGTTGTGTTGCTGCTGTTCCCCACCTCGTCAACTTCTGTTACCTTTGCTGTTTCCCTCCTTCTGCCTCCTTAGTTCTTTTTTTAGCATTTTGAGTTGGGACTACAATTCACTTACGTTTGTTACTTTGCTTTGTAGTAAGTATTTTTATGTCTGAATTATTCTGTGATTTAAGCATAGTTTTAGGTTCTGATACGTGGTGATTGTGCTTTCATTTTTATGAAGAACTCTGTGATTCCAGCTTGTATTTCCCCGTCTATCCAAGTGTGGTTTAGTAGGTGGTTTTAAGCTTCCAGCTGGAGACGCTGCTTTTGTGTTTTGACCACATTACTGACTTTGTTTCGGGGTGTTCTGATCAGTGTTGCATATACTCTCTCCTTTACGGAAGCTTCGGACCGCCTGCTGCCGCGCGTGCTTGCTTACCACTTGCTGCAATGCCCTGAGCAGCAAGCATGCTGCGTTACTGTGTGGAGCTGCCTGTGGCAGGAGGCTTGCTGTGTCCGCCTAGACCACGAGTGGACACTGCCTGTGGTTGTTGGAAGTGAAAGTATCGTGGGCCTTTACTGCGCAGCGACCCTGCCTCCCAGGCCCCCAGATGTCCACAGTGAGGGGCAGGGCGGTCTCCTTGGAGCTTCCTTGTGTGGTGGTGCCAGGTGCCTCTCTGCGCTCCGGGAAAGCCCAGCACCGGGCTTCTCTCTGGAGCCCTTTCTGCTCAGGCAGAGCCCTGGCTTGGGGAGGAGGGTCTCTGGTGCGCCGGTTGTGTCCTCGGTCTGTTTCCTGACGCCCGCTTCGGGCTCTCCTCTTCACCGCTCCCTCTGGTCACAGTTCAGAGGCTGATCATGCCTCTGAGTGCCGTGGCTTTGACCCCTACGCCGGGGCCGCCGCTGTGGTGTCCAGGCGACTGAAGGCCGAATGGCCGGCCCTTGGGCCTTCCAGCTGGCAAGTTTTCCAACCCCCAGCTCACTGGCCAGTTTTCTGCAGCTGCTTTTACCAGCCTCAGCCTCGGCCTGGACCCTTGACCACGTCAGGTCTGGTGACACCGCATGTTTATTTTTAAAATTTCTATTCATTCATTTTTGGCTGTGCTCGGTCCTCATCACAGTGCAAACCTCTCTCTGGTTGCGGAGAGCAGGAGCTGCTCACTGTAGCGGCTTCTCTTTTTGCGGTGCACCGGTTCTAGGGCATGTGGGCTCAGTAGTTGCAACGCTCGGGCTTAGCTGCTCCACGGCCCGTGGGGTCCCCCGGATCAGGGACTGAACCAGTTTATCCCGTGCTGGCAGGCAGGTTCTTTACCACAGACCACCAGGGGGCCCTCATCATTTCTTTCCCTGGTCACAGGTCACTTTTCACCCTTTCTCAGCAATGTTCTGTCCAAAACGAGGTCTGACATTTTCCAGTCCTGCCCTTCATCTTCAGAGTTGCCATAGCAACTCACCACAAGGACAGCTGCTTAGGCAGTGAATGACTCCTTTCCCAGTTTAAATCCAGACTCTCTAAGGGAGCTCTGTGTGCCGGGACACTTCTGACATGTTGCCAGTTCCAGATGACAACTCAGCCACATCCACGCCTGTGGTTTCTCACACACACCAAGCTTCCCTGCGGTGTGCTTCATGTGTTCCTGTTCCCTTCATTTCTGACGCACCCCATTCCCTCTGTCTGGCTCACGCTGAGTCCTGAGGCACCCTGGATGGGAGCTCCGTGGCACAGGCTGTTCACTGCAGGATGAAGGCCTGCCCTTCTCTGCCTGTCTGTGTCTCAGCAGTCCTCTGCGTGACACACGGTGGTGGTTCTTGGAAGTTTCTCTTTGAGGGTGGGCAGGGTCTGTTGGGGGTGGGTGATGAGAGTAACTGGCTAAGTTTCCTGTGTCCTCCCATCTCGCTCCAGAGGAACAGGAAGCAGTCTCTCTGTCCTACCCCTTGTCCAACTCGCTGGTGTATGGAATCGACTGGTCCTGGCTCTACTTCTGCCATCTGCCACAGACCCAGCCGTCCTTCCCCGGCAGCGACCCGGAAGCCAGAACAGCAGACCCTGCCCTGAAGGCTGCAGGCCCGTCACCAGCACCCTCTTCCGAGTGCTTAGCTGACAGTGGTGGAGCGGGCGGCACCACACAGCAGATCGGGAGCCAGCTAGCGGCTCCTCTGCAGCCATCTGCAGAGGGCAAGGGTGGCCGGCTGTCTGCTTCAGGGGCCAAGATCTGTGACTGCGACCAGGATCTGGAGGCAGCAGACTTTGACATCAACCTTCTGGCCACTTGCTCTTTTTATAATCATGTTCTTCACCTCTGGAAGTGGGAGAACATCTGAGCTGGGGAAGACCTTGCTTGGTTTGACATGGTAAAGACAATTTCCCCAAATAAAACCTACAGTACATCTTTATCTTTTTTGAGAATGAAGTGACCTCAGACTATCTCACTGTATGGGGCTCAGGGCATCTGTGGAATTTTCTCAGTTAATAGAAAAGCTGTTGGCCTCTCAGATAAACCTTATCTACTGGGCCCTTCAAAATGGTGTCTCTGTGGCAGCAGGGGTTGGGGTGGAGGAGGGGCTTGGTTCCCAGCTCTCAAACTTGTCAGTTTCCTGTGTTTTGACTTTCAGTTCCTAGGACTTATATAAGCAACTATTTACATTAACTAAAAGTTTTAAAGCTACTTTATAATACCAGAGTAGTTTGTTTTTGTGTTATATTAGCAGTTTTACATGAACATTAAAAAAAGATCATGCACCAGAAGTGCCTGTATAGCCTCCTGTGCAAATAACCAGAAAGAAGGGTGTGTTGCTTTAGCACACCATCAACTTGAAACGCTAAGTCTATGGTGGATTAGTCACGCTTCCTCACTGTGGCCTTAAACCTGGACACAGCTTAACTCCAGAAGTACTGGGCTGTGACTGATCCGACTCCCACTGGTGCATTCCTCCTCTCTCTGGAGGAGCAGATGTGGAACTACAGGCCACTGTGGAATTTGTCAACTCCGCAGCAGCCACTGATAGGACAGGTGGGTGTTCTGAATCAGAAAACGCAAGCTTCTGTTCTTTATTTCCTGATAGAACTGTCAGCACAGGTTAGAATGTATTAATGTTGAACCCTCCTCCAGAGTTTGTTTTAGGATATTTCACTTAAGGATCAATTAAACAGAATTAGGATCTGAGGAATTATGCGCTGAAACAGAACATAAAGAGGAGAGAGGCTATAGATTATTAGGGAAATAGCAGTTTGGCAGCAACTTCCCGTGTGGCCTTATCTTTAGGTTTGCCCCAAGGCGGGGAGGTTCACCAAAATAAACTGCTTTGGGACCCATAAATGTGCTCATTGGTTGTTCCCTGGGGTGAACTCGCGGCGAATTACCTAGTGCTGTCACGTGGCTGGATCTGCCTTGTGAACTCTCTCCCTCCTGCAAGCTGAGCCACATGTTCTTGCCTACTTCCCTCTCGGTAGGGGTTCTGGTTTGGCCGGAACCTGAGAACGTCGCCTAGGTCTATACGCCTTAACCTCACACGTGGCGTGCTTCCTTTACACAGTGGCCAGGTGCCCAAACCAACACGATACGGTAGGCAAGGTCTTTAATAGAAGCGAAAACGAGGGAACCGCCTCTCCACCCGCCACCCCGGAACTAGGCTGGGCGAAGAGGGTCCAAGTCCTCGGTCGCAGGCACGTCCGGCGCGGCCACATCCGCCGACCACTCCTAGCGTGGGAAGTTCTTGGGATACAGCTGGAAGAGCTTGCCTTCCTGCGTGGGCTCAAAGCCGTACCGTTCCAGGTGCTCGGGGTCGAAGGTCCCGGCCCTAAAGTCCTTCTCGATAGCCGGCGCCGCCGTCTCCAGAAAGAGCTGCTTGGCCGTCAGGGGGACGTCTGTGCCCTCCGGAGCGCGGTAGTTCACGTAGGGCTTGAGCTTGAAGCCGGCCAGCTCGGGCACCACCAGCTCCGGGACCATTTCCTTGACCAGCACGAACCTGCCGCCGCGACCGTGGAAGCCGACGCCCTTGACACCGCGGCTCTTGTAGAAGGTGCGCGGGCCCCGCTTGCTGGTCCACTTGCTCATGCGGTCGGCGCCCCGCACCAGGGCGCGAGCCGCCGCGCTCAGGAGGCCCATGGCGAGGCCTGCGCACAGCCACCACGCCGCGGCTGGCTCCAGCCGCCTCGGATTCCGGCCCCGCCGCGCAGCGCTTCCGGCGCCTTCGGTGGCTTCCGGCCCCACCGGCCCCCGCGCCGCAGGAAGAGCGGCTCCGATTGGCTGCGCCGTGTCGAATGTGCGGCCTCGGC
>SJXO01001286.1:219274-303184 GCA_006408615.1 Connochaetes taurinus
GAGTGCCCCCTCCACCCGACGCCCCCCCAGCCTGAGAGCCTCCAACCGGACGGCCCCTTAACCCCTAACCCGCCAACCCTACGCCCTCGCTTAGCCGCGGCCTCCCTCAGCTCCCTGCCTTCAGCGCCGCTGCCCCCCGCTCCCCGGTTCCGGATTTGACCACCTTCCCTCTGGCCCCACGCTGTGGAGCAAGCGGAGCAGCTGAAGGCGCTTCCGTCCTGTGGCAGGTGCTGGGGGCTTGAGCTTTTGTCCCCCTTGAGCCTGCTGGGCACCGGGAGATGGGACTGGGCAGGGCTGGGCGGTAGAGCTGGGGTCTAGGAGCTGCTGGTCCTTGAAAAGACGTCTAAAAAAAAGTTTCTCACAGGGCACAGACGAGTGAGCAAATGCAGGTGACTCTGCACCTGCCTTCTGCTCCCTGACTTGTCTGGGTGGGATTTTGGAAGAGATAAACCCTCCCTTGCTGTGGCTTTTCTAGGAGAGCTGGGAGCTGCAGGGTGAAGGCCCTTAGACGTGGCTCCTCCTCCTGGCAGAGAGGTCAGGTGTGCAGGGCTGCTCCTCACGTCACCGCAGCCGGGACCAGCACACCCACCTCCAGGGTCCACCACACTGGGTGGAAAACCCTGTGCCCAGCCCACTAGGGAGGGTCTGGCGCACAGCCTGCGGTGGCCACACACCCCTACCCCTACCCAGCCTCAGCCTCCTCGCCGTGGTCCTGGAACTCCCGGCTGCACTAGGCCTTTGCCCAGATGCCCACGCTTGTCTTTGACTGACTGGGAGAGGAGCCCGGGGCTTGGCTGCAGTTCCCGGTTCCTTGGGCAGCCACACCAGGGCTGTTTACAGAGAGGCGGGTGGCTCCCTTTGCTTGCTCCCTTTGTTTTCTCCGTGGAGAGCACAGTGCTTCGTCAGAGTTTTCCTGTCAGTAGACATGCACCTTAACGTGGACAGGAATTCGGGGAAGGGCTGGGAGGCGCCGCGTCGCACGGGAGCCTGAGGGTACAACCTGTGCCCTCCTTGGAACCAGTCTGTCTTCTTTTGTTTCACTTTTTAGCCATGGAGCAAGAGGAGGACACTGGCCCAGAGGTACAGAACCTGAGGAGTCCAGTGAGGAATCAGCCTGAAAATTCCCAGTGTGGCCACTTCTGGACAAGGAGAAAGCTGCCCTGCGGCAGCTCCTTGAAGTCGGCTGCCTGCGGGAGTGTCATGCGGGCCTCTCTTCCCCTGTCAGAACTGAACCCCTCCCTCTTGTTCCTCAAGGTCACACTTGTCAGTTCCTGCTTCCTTTTAGGAAGCCTGCTTGCTTTGAGGTAGGGCCTTTTTCCCGGGGAACATCTGTAGCCACATCACAAAGACTTTTATTCCTAAACCAGAAAATTAGATGCATTAAAACAGCAGTGAAAAGCTGAAAAGTCGGGGACGTCAACCACTAGAGACTGTATGAATAGGTCTGAGTCACTCATGACTGTTCCCCTGGCTCCTCCCCTCCCCCCGCCTCCGGGGGTGGCTGAGCTCAGCGGACACACTTACGAGGAGGGTGCTTGTCTGCCACCCAGTGGAGGTGGTCTCAAGCCAAGCACACAGCCTGGGCCAGGAGGGCCTGGGCACCTCCCTCTGAGGCAGAAGCTCCCACTGCTTTCTCTGCTTTCTGAGCCAAGTTCAGGGGGTTGAGTCTTTGGATCACTTCCTTGTTCTGTCTTGATGTAACATTCTGCTTTTGAAACGCTTTTCTGAGTGCATTGATCTCCTCGGGTTTTCTGGCATCAACACTGTGTGTGATCCTGGCTCTGAAGGATCAGGCAAGCTGCTTTAGTCCTTGGCACTTGTGTAAAAGCTTGACAGAATTCACACACACACACCGCCCCCCTCCCTCAATCCATCCTGTTCCTGACTGCTTGGAAGGATGTGAGTACCGGGAGGAGTGGAGCGTAGTTACTTGTTTGACTGGTTTCTTGTTTTTGCAGGGAACCTGCCAGCATCCCTTGTATAGGAGGTCCAGGCCATCTGCCCACTCACTGTTCCACACTCACTGTTCTCTCTTGCCTCCCTGTCTTTCTCCTGGGGCCTGGCTTCTGAAGCTCCTTGTTAACTCCCTCCCTGGGAGCCCTTTGCTGTTCTGTGCTGGATTTAATGTTCTCAAGATCCAGCTGGCTCGTCAGGGTTTCTCAGCACTGCTGCTGTGTGGGCGTGCGTCCGCCCTTGGGCCAGCAGCATGAGGTCCTGCTTGTGATGCGCGGGCACTGGAGAGGAGGCCTTTGCACGCCCCCACCAGCCAGGTTTGCTCCTCTGGACTTGCATCCCGAGGAACAGGGAGGCTGAGAATGGAGGGCTCAGATGCCCAGAGCGTTTGCTGTCAGAGCAGCGCAGCTGCTGGCCCTGCCCAGCCATCCTGTGGGTGGGTAGCCCTTCTCCAGAGCAGAACGGGACTCGGGCCCCCTGCCTCCTGAAAGTTCGCTTCATTTTGGAGGTCTCCAGGACTGCCAACTTTTTCCCTGACCCACAGCTCTGTTCTTGCTCCCTGAGAAGCCGGGGCTGTGCCTGTCCTGGCCCTTCCTGACTGCAGGCTTCTCCCCCAGGTGGGCTTCTCTCTGGCCACCCTGTGGTCCTGGGGTCTGGAGCTGATGGAGCAGCATTCCCAGTCCACCATGGTAACCACCCCACTGCTCCCGGGTGATGGGCGGGCCCCAGCATCCATGGCCCCCTTCACCCTTGGCCGCCCGGGGCCCTTTGTGACCAGCCTGTGCTTGGGGTTGGGGGGTCTTGGTGCCTTGCTGATGGGCGCGCTCTCTATGACCTCGCCCAGCTGCTGGGAATTGTGATTGGAGTCTCCCTGGCCCTGGCCCTCATCGGCACCACCATCTTTTTTGTGTACAGAAGGGTTAGCCAATTCCGTGAGTATCTTGCATGAGGCTGTGGCTCCAGTAGGGGAGGGAGAAGAGGGCTTGAGAGGGTGGTAGGTTCAGGTGACTTTCCCCATGTTTTAAGCTCCCACAAATAGCTCTCAAGGCATAGTGGCTTTTGTTGAAAACTGTTGGCCTGTCAACAGCTCGTCAGATCCATGGAATTTAACTGTCCTGACCTCTCTTGGCTCTCATTTGCAAGAAGAGATGAAGTCCCGCTTCCTCTGCTTGGGTGTGTCACAGCCCACGAACAAGATGCTGTGTGACACAGGGTGGGCAGGACAAGCTCAGCGTGCACACACAGCTGGCCCACCTGTGCTCAGGCAGCCCCTTGGCACCCCTTGCAGGACAGGTGCAGCCCAGCCCTCAGTACAGGTTCCGGAAGAGAGACAAGGTGATGTTCTACGGCAGGAAGATCATGAGGAAGGTAACTGGCGCTGCGGGCCCCTCCTCCCTCAGAGGGGTCGGCTTCAGACTGTGCCTAGGGCCACACAGGGCCCCGGGGCTTGGGGAAGGTCTGGGGCGGGCACAGCACCCAGAGAGGAAATGAGCCAGGAAGGAGGGCAGAAGCCCCTCCCAGGAGCATCCCCGAGTGGGTCAAATGGAAGGTCCTGGCTCCGGTGTAGATTGGTGGGCCTCCCATGATTTGGGGCTGGACCCTGCAAAGTGGAAACTCCCAGGCCTCACTTCCCAGTGTCACAACCATCTTGGGGATGAGCAGCCTTTGCTGGTGGGCCCCATTCCCTCCCACCCACTGAGGACAAAGGGCTCAGCAGCCTCCCAGAGGCTTACTGTGCCACAAAAGCATGCTTGAAACATTTGCTGACATGTAAAAATATTTTGTTTGTTACTTTTCTCTAGTTACACAGTTTGTGATCTTTGTAGAACTTGAACTGTCAGACGAGGAGTCATGTGGGTGTCCCTGGGTGGCTCCTGCTCTTCAGGGTCAAGTGCTGTGAGAGGGAGGCTGGTTCGGGCTGCCGTGTCTGCCGGGGGCGGCCCTGGGACGTGGTGTGCAGGCTGCTGCCGTCTCGCGTGGGGCCACACGGAGTGACCTGCGAGCAGGTCTCCAGGCCCTCGTGTGTGGCTGGACCTGGGGCTGTCCACGGATGACCCCACTGAGGACTCTGGTGGCAGGCTGGACTTGGTCTAGGGAAGACAGGAACGTGGTCTGGTGGGGCCGGAACCCCCTGGGGGCAAGGAGGAGTCGCACAACCACAGCCAGCACCTCGGGGCAGACACGGCTTGGGAGCCGCCCTAGGGGCCGGCTGACACCTGGGTCGGAGCCAGGCCCTTTGTACTCCTCGGCAGCGCTCTTCGCGGCGGTCTGGTGGGCCTGGACTGTGAGGGGGGCAAAGAGCTGACCAGGCCGGGAGGGTGTGCAAGCGCTGGGGCTGCGTGTACCAGCGTGATGGGTGTGAGGAAGAGGGCGCCGGCCTTCCAGGAGAGGGACACAGGGCCGAGGACGTCGGAGCTCTCGGGGCACCGGCTGTCTGGGGGCGTGACCCTGTGTCCTCCCTGTCAGCAGCGCCAAGGAGGTTCCCTGTGTCCTGGCCAGGCCGGAATGCTGGTGTCAGGCCTGCAGGGGCCACGTCCTGAGGGCTGGAACCGACCCTGAGACTGGGAACTGGATCCCACAGGTCTCAGAGTCCAGACTTAGCCGCCCCCTTTCATTCTGCAGGTGACCACGCTTCCCCACACACTTGTGGGGAACACAGCTGCCCCCCGGCAGCGGGTGAGGAAGAGGACCAAGGTGCTGTCTTTAGCCAAGAGGTACTGGGAATGCCCTTCAGACCAGTCAGGTCCCAGCTGCCCTTCCCAGTGGGCTATCTGTGGCTTCCCTGCTATGGGGCTCACAGCCTACATGCTCTCTGCTTTATTTTTTAATTTTAAAAATATTTAATAGATTAATCTGGCTGCATCAGATCTTAGTTGTGGCACTCAGGCTTTGTTACTCTGTGGCATGTGGGATCTTAGTTCCCCAGCCAGGGATCAAACCCACGTCCCCTGCATTGCAAGGTAGATTCTTAACCATTGGACCAGGGAAGTTCCTTGCTGTCTGCTTTTGAACCCCTTTGGGCCTCTGCTCCAGGTGTGTGCCTCTTTGCTTTGTAGGATCCTGCGGTTCAAGAAGGAATATCCTACCTTGCAGCCAAAGGAGCCCCCGCCCTCCCTGCTGGAGGCTGACCTCACAGAGTTTGATGTGAAGAATTCTCACCTGCCGTCAGAAGTTCTGTACATGCTGAAAAACGTCCGGTAAGAGAGAGGTGGGCCTGGAGGCTTTCTGTGTGCTTGCCTGGCCTCCGAGGTGTCCTTTCCCTGCGGCCACCGCTGGTGGAGCCAGAGCATCACGGGGGCCAGAGTGTTGGAGCCTCCGCTTCAGCCTCGGTAGGTGCCCTTCAGTGATCAAAGGGCACACAGTGTGTGTCTGGTCAGCCACAAGCAGGGTGCTCTGCCTAGTGAGCACACAGTGGGCGTCCACACATGGAGCAGCCAGAGCGCCCTCTCGGATGATGACCCCTTCCGTCACTTGGCAAAGCCTCTGTCCTCTGGCTGTCGCTGCCCCCCTGGTGGTGAGCAGAGCCTCCTCACCGGTTCTTTCCCGTGTCTGTCTGCTTCTCAGAGCCTCTGCCTTCAGGACGATGCAGAGCGAGTGTGGGAAGTGAGTGGCCGGATGGAAGATTGAAAGTCTGGCTCCCCGTCTCTCCCTGGAAGCCTCAACTCCTCTTTGCAGCCCTTCACTAACTGTGCTTGGTTACAGACCTGGCTGAAATGCACAGTCACGGCCTGAGAGTTCTCTGAGCTCCTGGGACAGCAGCTGATGGCGATCCCTAGACCGCAGGCTCCTGCCCTGCTGGCGGCCAGGCTCTAGAGCTGCAGGCTCTGCGGCCCGTGGGAGCTCTCCCTGTGGTCTGGCCAGCAGGGACAGTGGCTTCTCTCCCTCCCCCCTTCCTGAAGGTGTCCCACGTGTTCTGTTTTCTGTAGGGTGCTGGGTCACTTTGAGAAGCCGCTATTCCTGGAACTTTGCAAACACATGGTCTTTGTGCAGCTTCTGGAAGGCGAGTACATCTTCCGGCCGGGGGAGCCGGACAACAGCATCTATGTGGTACAGGACGGGCGGCTGGAGGTCCGCGTCCAGGACTCGGTGAGTGCCCTCCGCGGGGTGGGGGCGCTGCTGTGTTGGCACTCGGTGGTCTGCCCTCTTGAACATTTCTCGTTTTCCATTGAAAAGTTAGTGCAAAGCGTGTTTTATGTAGATAGGAGAGTCATACTTTATTTTTCCAGCAAAATATATACAGTTGAATAAAGTTAAAGGCCAGCTTGCACAGCAAAACCAGGTCCTTTGGGTGGTTCAAAGAGGTAAGGCCTTCAGCTGGCTCACATGAGAAGTGTCCACTCCTTGGCCCACCTTTTGGGATTTTGCCAGTCCCGAGTTCATCAGAAATGTCTTCCGTATTCTGAGGTGGCAGATCCTGTAGCGGCTGTCACTGAACTGAACCCTTGGCTCATTTACACAGGTCCCTAAACACTCCAGCTAGGAGTGAAAAGCTCGTCATGAAGTCAGCCCCTACCTTTCTGCTGAGCATTCCCGAGTGATCTCCAGGACGCTGGCAGAGTTTTGAAGTGTGCAAGGTGGAGTAGTGCGGCCACGAACAAGACACTTTCCAGTTGGCTTTCGATTATATGTTGTATGAGAAGTTGCTGCTTCACACGCTCTCCGTGGAGGCACTTGTGAAACCTCTGCACCTGTTCGTAGTGGAGCTGGGCAGCCATCCCTTCTGTCTTCAGGCTGGAAGCAGAGCTACTGCTCTTTGCCCTTATGGGTAGTTTTCTATAGTTGCTTCTGTCCTTTTCTAGTTTTTTTCCGGTGCAAAATCCAATGGAGCATCTGGGTTATTCTCAGGAGTGCCTCTGGGCAGACTGAAGGCCTCTCCAGCTCCAATCTGCACAGCTGTCTCATGCAAATTCCTTCACGCCTTCCCCACTGGGTGGTGAGGCTGGCTTTGTGGGCCAGAGCACCTCGAAGAGA
This sequence comes from Connochaetes taurinus, assembly GCA_006408615.1. Lineage (NCBI taxonomy): Eukaryota > Metazoa > Chordata > Mammalia > Artiodactyla > Bovidae > Connochaetes > Connochaetes taurinus. The sequence continues at coordinate 226,199 of SJXO01001286.1, forward strand.
AATGCGGAGGGCCAAGCTGAGGGCCTTCTGAGTGCAAAATCTCAAGCTTGAGTTGTTCGGAGGAAAAGACACATTGGGCCACAGCTGCCCTCCGTGACGCAGGGCTGCGTGGCGGCTCACGTCCCTCCCGCTGCTTAGGAACCCTCCGTGGGTGGGCACTGATCTGTGAGGTCAGCCGCATGCTTGTCTGATTTTCGGGTTTCAGGCTATAAATAATTTTAACTGTAAGAAAATAATTAAGGTATTAATTCAGCTGGAAGCTAACTCCTTGCTGCGTGCCTCTGTTGAATTGTGTACTTAAATCACAGTCGCCAGGTGAGGAGGGATCTCTAGACCAAGCCTCCTGGGTACTTGGTTTATTTGCCTGGTGGTAGGTGACCCAGGCTTCCCACCACAGACAGTGAACCCTGGACTGCATGGGGTTGTCCCCATCCCCGGCCACGTGAACTTCCCACCTGTTGGGCCCTGGGTGGACCTGACCCAGGACGGCTCCGGCATGTCCTTCCAGCTTTTAGATCGCAGTGTTGTCGGGGTACAGGCCTCGTGTGTAGCTTTGTCTGTGAGTGACCTGGGGGATGATCAGGAAGGACATGTTTTCATCCAGTCTCCTCCGGTGGCGGGGGGCCTCCATGTCATCTGCCTGGCAGGCCTTCCCAAGAGGGCCAGAGCCTTTGGCCCAGAGGGAAGGGCTCCTGGACTGTGACCTGTGCCAGGTTTGAACAAGTTCAAAGGTATTTTTCTGGGTCACCCTGAGATGAAGTTCCTATCCTAAATCACCAGCATAGCCTGGTTTCCTTTCTCCTTTACTCCAGTGGGGAAAAATATGTCAAAATGCTGTCATTTATACTGAGAATAACTGCGTTTGGTTCCCACAGCCTTTTAGTTAGGCCCACCAGCTCTCGCAGGCAGATCGTCCTGGTGCTGAGAAGACGCAAGGCTGAAGGCCAGGCTGGGCCTCCCGTTCCTCTTGGTCACCCTCGCCTTCCTGCTCTCGTTCCGCACTTCGGCAGGGTGCAGCCTCTGCCCTGCACGACCAGTGGTGGGTGGCGGCTTGCCTGGCCGGCCTGGCCCCGCCATGGGTGGCTCTCCTCTGCTTCCCAGGCGCAGGACGGCACTGAGGTGACGGTCAAAGAGGTTCTGGCTGGAGACAGCGTCCACAGCCTCCTCAGCATCCTGGACGTCATCACCGTGAGTGTCTCCTCTCCCCGGGTCTGCCCGCACTCACTAGACGCAGGTCCCTCGGCGGCCCGGCCCGCTCTCCAGTGACAGCAGGGCCACCCTAGTGGGTGGGGGTGTGCCTGGAGCGGCCTGGGGGCGGCTCTGACTAAGGCTCTGAGGGGAGCTCGGTGGTGGCTTGTGGGTTTGGGTGTCTCTTAAATGGTCAGGTTTTGGCCTGAGCAGCATGTGCATGGGCTCCAAGCGTCACAGGATGAAGGCGACTTCTCCTGTCTTCAGGCCCTAAGGCCCCTTCCCAGGAGAGACCCTTTCTGGATCTTTGTGCTAACGCGTGTCCGTCAGTGATTTCTTCAGCTCTTGTGCTGTTCATCAGAGCAGTGAGCAGCCTTGTGTGGACACTGGTTCCCGAGTTTGAAGGCCAGTCTGTAGGGCAGATCCTTAGGAGACTCTCTGGATCCAAGGGCGCTGCCTCCCGCCACAGACACTGGGGCGCCAGGCCCGTGAGGGCGCCTCCCCCGCCAGTGAGCGTCGCACAGCGGGTGCTTGCTGGGTGTCCCGCTGTATCCCACGGTTTGCTGAACCCGGGGTGGGCGAGGTGCAAGCGGGGAAGCTGAAAGAAGATGTGAGGAGGGACTGCAGACTGGTATATTCTCTCTCGACTGGCATAGAAGGTGTAGCAGCAGACACACTGTATTCCCTCTTCTCATGGTTGACCCAGGGGACCCAGCCGTAACGCACCATAACATGGGCATGATGTGGCCTTAATGCAGTCTCAAGGGCTTTTCAGGTGGAGCTTATGTATGTTTACAGGACAGAAGTGGCCTGTGGCCAGGTGGGTGCATCGTGACGTGCCTGCGCAGTGCTGTAAGCGACCTCAGCCGTAGCATAGCCGTGCACTTAAAAGCCATGGGGCGGGAGTGAGAGGCCCTGGGCGAGAGAGCCTGAGCACCGCCATCTCGGTGAATTCGGTCTCCCTTCACATTCCACCTCTTCAGGGTCTCTCACCTCGTAGTCTAGGCACAGTCCGTCTTCTGCAACATTCCCGTGGTGAATAACACTGACTCTTGGGTTTATATCTTGCAACAGTAGTAGGGGCTGCAACAGGAAACAGCGCTTGTCACCCAGGATACAACCTGGAACTGACATCACTTGTGAAACCCCCACGGGCGCCAGGCCATCCCCTTCAAGAAGGAGATTTCTGTGGCACTCACAGCCCACCCTCATGACTACACTTTTCTAAATCTGGGGACACAGCCTTTACAGCACATTGTTCTGAGTCTGCAGCACAGGACACAGCCTTTACAGTCTGCCGCCCTAAACATACAGCATTTGGCCACCGAGCCATCGGTATCTGCGCTAGGACCCAGAAGCTGCTCCAGCTTGCCGTGAATAAGGCTGCGTTCGGCACCACTGTCAGCCGGGACCAGTGCTCTCTGTGCACTAGCTGGTGGCCAGTGGATTGCAAGCTCTGCATGGGGCCTCCAGTCCCTGCTTGGCCTCTTTGGGTGGGCACGATGATGTGAGCCCTGTTCAAAGCAGAAAAGGGCATCTGAAGGAACACCCTTGGGTGCCATATAATCTTCTAACTGAACCACCCATGTCTCTTGCTGTGGGCACTTAAACTGCTGGTCCACTCTCAGTTGCACGGTTGGCCTTGCTAACAAGCAGGGATCTGAGTCTCAAAAGTTCTACACCCTTTGTCTCAATGAGGGGTGAGGGGTTATAGATGCCAACTGTTCTATTTCATCCCCGGAACGAATGATACCACCCACCCCTGTGTCCCAGAGTCGCAAAAGCCACGCTGCCAAGGGTTCCCCTTGCTTCTGCTAAAGCTGCTTCCCCAAGTCCAGCACCTCTGCCTGAGTGTACGGTTGATGCACTGTGAGCTCAGTCACACTGACGACGCCCCCGCTGGGCCACAGGCTGCTCATGCTTCCCTGTCTGCTGCACACTGGGCCCTGCTGACTTGCAGGGGCCCGTGGTCCATATTGCTCATCGTCACCTCCTCTTCTGTGGGTGTGGCTTTCATTCCGTCTTATCTCTGAGGGACGAGGTTAAGAGGCTTGTGAAAGCTTCCTGGTGGGAGGGATTGGTTGTGGGTAAAACTGGGTCTTACTCTGGTGGGCAGGGCCACGCTCAGTCAGTTCAGTCGCTCAGTCGTGTCCAACTCTTTGCAACCCCATGGACTGCAGCACGCCAGGCCTCCCTGCCCATCACCAACTCCTGGAGTTTACTCAAACTCATGTCCATTGAGTCGGTGATGCCATCTAACCATCTCATCCTCTGTCAACCCCTTCTCCTGCTCTCAAATCTTTCCCAGCATCAGGATCTTTTCAAATGAGTCAGCTCTTTGCATCAGGTGGTCAAAATACTGGAGTTTCACCTTCAACATCAGTCCTTACAATGAACACCCAGGACTGATCTCCTTTAGAATGGACTGATTGGATCTCCTCGCAGTCCAAGGGACTCTCAAGAGTCTTCTCCAACACCACAGTTCAAAAGCATCAATTCTTCAGTGCTCAGCTTTCTTTATAGTCCAACTTTCATATCCATACATGACCACTGGAAAAACCATAGCCTAGACTAGACGGATCTTTGTTGACAAAGTAATGTCTTCTGCTTTTTAATATGCTGTCTAGGTTGGTCATAACTTTTCTTCCAAGGAGTAAGCGTCTTTGAATTTCATGGCTGCAGTCACCATCTGCAGTGATTTTGGAGCCCAGAAAAATAAAGTCAGCCACTGTTTCCACTGTTTCCCCATCTATTTGCCGTGAAGTGATGGGACCAGATGCCATGATCTTCATTTTCTGAATGTTGAGCTGTAAGCCAACTTTTTCGCTCTCCTCTTTTACTTTCATCAAGAGGCTGTTTAGTTCTTCACTTTCTGCCATAAGGGTGGTGTCATCTGCATATCTGAGGTTATTGATATTTCTCCCGGCAATCTTGATTCCAGCTTGTGCTTCTTCCAGCCCAGCGTTTCTCATGATGTCCTCTGTATGTAAGTTAAATAAGCAGGGTGACGATATACAGCCTTGACATACTCCCTTTCCTATTTGAAACCAGTCTGTTGTTCCATGTCCAGTTCTAACTGTTGCTTCCTGACCTGCATATAGATTTCTCAAGAGGCAGGTCAGGTGGTCGGGTATGCCCATCTCTTTCAGAATTTTCCAGTTTATTGTGATCCACACAGTCAAAGACTTCGGCATAGTCAATAAAGCAGAAATAGATGTTTTTCTGAAACTCTCTTGCATTTTTGATGATCCAGCGGATATTGGTAATTTGACCTCTGGTTCCTCTGCCTTTTCTAAATCCAGCTTGAACATCTGGAAGTTCACGGTTCACATATGGCTGAAGCCTGGCTTGGAGAGTTTTGAGCATTACGGTACCAGCGTGTGAGATGAGACATAATGTAGCATTATTGCAGCCACAGGGGCTTTCCAGGTGGAGCTTATATATGCTTACAGGACAGAAGCAGCTGGTGGCCGAGTGGGTGCATCATGGCGCACATGCACGGTGCTGTCAGTGGCCTTAGCTGCCACATGACCTCGTTAGAGAACGTGGGGTGAGAGCGAGAGGCCCTGGGCTGGGAGGCCGGACCACTGCCGTCTTGGCTGATTTGCTCTTTCCGTTCACCACTCCAATAGGTTAAAAAAATAGCATCTCATGTTAGTGTATGATTTTTAAACTTGTATCATGGAATATTTCAAACATGTTCAAAAATAGAGTAGAAAAATTAATTTATCTCTGTCACTGGCTGCGAAGGCTCAGCTCAGTGTGCCCCATTTCCTCCCAGTTAACTGGAGCTTAGTGCTTAATCTTCTCTTCTGATCGAAGCCTGCTTGCAGGAAACAGGTGCAGCGCAGCCGCTGCTTCGGGAGATGGACGCACCTCTGCCACTGGGAAGGGGTGTCTGGTTCTAAGCTTATCCTTGGAAGTTACGTTGCTTTTCTTTCTAGCTGTGTACTGAGGCGACCTGTACTTCAGCTTCTCCAGACACCGCACAGAGGGGTCTCTGGGGCAGGTCAGCAGAACCGCGGCAGGGCTGCTTCTGTGCGGGCCCGGGAGTCTCGGAGCTTGTGTGATGCTGGCCCAGCCCTAAGGTGTGCACTGATGAGGGTGACAGGCTCCAGATGGAGACTTCAGGGGTGTCCGCTGTGCTCAGCCTGCCCCTGTCAGACCAGGACACAAGCGTTGAGCTGTTTGGGGCCGGGGGCGGGGAGACATGCGTGGGACCCGGGTCTCCGTCGTTAGCACATGCCTTTAGCACGTGCTTGGCCAGGGCTGAGAGGGACCCCACCCACTCTGAAGAAACCTGCCTGCTTCCTGCCTGGGGGCAGCCCCTGCCTGGAACCTTGTGCTGGGAGAGGGCACCCGGGTGTGCGCGTCGGGCCATCGGACAGTGGTTCTGTGGGGTTCTGGCTTGAGTGTCTGAGTCTGTGAGGTGTGCTGTAGGCCTGGGAGGGCTAGACAGGCTGGCTGTCGTATGGGGGGGCTCCCAGATAAGAATGAGAGGGGCGCTGGAGGCTCATGTCTTACTTCTTGGTCTTGATCCGGATCCCATTGTGACTTCTGGGCTGAGCACCCTCTGTGGCAGCTCCCCAGGCTGTGTGCTGAGAGCAGGGCCAGGCACCTGCTGTCTCCCAGGCACTGGGTCCCCTCGGCCCGGGCCCCCGCGGGCTGTTGTCCTGTCCGCGCAGTGCCTCCGGGGCAGAGAGCAGGGAGGGGGGTGTTTGGAAAAAACACGTCTGTACTGGGTTAACTGGTCATTTGGAAGGACATCATTTTCGCCTCACCAAATGTGTATATGTGATTTTAAATTCTTTTTATTTGTTCTTATCAAAATAACCTGAACAAATTCTAACAATGTTTTTGATGTTTTGTGAAGTGCAGCTGTCTGCTCCACCACCCTCTCCCAAGAAAGGCTGCCTCCAGCTCTTCCAGTCCCCTGGGCACAGCTGCGGCTCTTGCTGTTTTACGATTCTTCTGTCTCGATTCTGTTCTGACTTGCCGCTGCAGAAAATGCCCTGCTTGCCTCGCCATCCTGCTCCTCTCATCGCACCTGTGGGCGTGGTTGGCAGCTGAGCCTGTGGAGCCTGGAGGTGGAGTTCTTCCTCGCTCCCCTGGAGTTGACGGTTGCCTCACTGTCGGTGGCTTAGTTTTCTGTGTGTGGCGTGCGCTGCTGCCCTCGTCCAGGAGGCCGTGAGTCGGGGAGCGACCTCCGGGTGCACAGGCTCTGTCCCCTGTGAACTTCTGGGGCACCCGGTCCCGCCCCCGCCCCCGGCAGGGCTCCTTCCTTCCTGGGCAGGGCTCCCACCTCTCCTGAGCTGCCTGTTCAGGTGAGGCAGATCCCCTGTTGCCTCCTGAGAAGTGTGCAGGGAGAGTGGGTTTTGAAACCTTACAGATCTAGAACAGTCTTTATTCTGCACTCCCTTTATCTTTCTGTTGTACTTTTAAGGAGATTTTGTTTACTTTCCAGAGCTTCCATTGAGATTTTAATTTCTGTCGTCATTTTTTATTATAGAAGTCTAGTTGACTTATAGTGTTGTTTTAATTTCACATATACAGCAAACTGATTCAGCAATACATATGTATTTTTTGTTTCGGATTCTTTTCCATCCCGGTTTGTCACAGGGTATTGAATGTACTTCCCTGTGCTCTGGAGCAGGGCCTTGTTCCCCTGCTCCTCCTGCCCGCAGTCTTTCCAGCATCGGGGTCTTTTCCAGTGAGTTGGCTCTCTGCATCACGTGGCCAAGGTATGGGAGCTTCAGCTTCAGCATCAGTCCTTCCAGTGAATATTCAGGGTTGATTTTCTTTAGGATTGACTGGTCTGATCTCCCTGGAGTCCAAGGGGACTCTCAAGAGTCTTCTCCAGCACCGCAGTCCAAAAGCATCAGTTCTTTGGCTCAGCCATCTTTATTGTTCAACTGTCACACTCATACATGACTGCTGGAAAACCGTAGCTTTGACTATACGGGCTTTTGTTGGCAAAGTGACGTCTCTCTGCTTTTCTTTCAAGGAGCAAGCGTCTTTTAATTTCATGGCTGTAGTCACTGTCCACAGTGATTTTTGAGCCTAAGAAAATAAAATCTGCCACTGCTTCCACTTTTTCACCCGTCTGTTTACCATGAAGTGATGGAACCAAATGCCATGATCTTAAGTTTTTGAGTGTTGGGTTTTAAGCCAGCTTTTTCACTCTCCTCTTTCACTCTCATCAAGAGGCTCTTTTTAGTATCTCTTTACTTTCTGTCGTTAAGTGTGCTATCATCTGCATATCTGAGGCTGTTGATAATTCTCCCAGAAATCCTGAATCCAGCTTTGGTTCTTGCAGTCTAGCATTTTGAATGATGTACTCTACATATAAGTTAAATAAGCAGGGTGACAGTGTATAGCCTTGAGATACTTCTGTCCTACTTAGGAACCAGTCCATTGTTCCATATCTGGTTCTAACTGTTGCTTTTTGACCTGCATACAGGTTTCTTAGGAGGCAGGTATGGTGGTGTGGTGTTACCGTCTCTCTAAGAATTTTCCACAGTTTGTTGTGATCCACACAGTCAAAGGCCTTAGCATAGTCAGTGAAGAAGAAGTAGATGTTTTTCTGGAACTTTCTTGCTTTCTCCATTATCCAGCGAATGTTGGCAATTTAATCTCTGGTTCCTCTGCCTTCGAAACCCAGCTTGAACGTCTAGAAGTTCTCAGTTCATATGCTGCTGAAGCCTGGCTTGAAGAATTTTGAGCATAATTTTGTTAGCACGTGAAATGAGCGCAATTGCAAGGTAGTTTGAACATTTTTGGACATTGCCCTTCTTTGGGATTGAAATGAAAACTGACCTTTTCCAGTCCTGTGGTCACTGTTGAGTTTTCCAAACTTGCTGGCATATTGAGCGCAGCACTTTCACAGCACCATCTTTTAGAACTTGAAATAGCTCAGCTGGAGTTCCGTCACCTCCAGCAGCTTTGCTCATAGCAGTGCTGCCGCAGGCCCCCTTGGCCTCACACTCCGCGGTGCCCCGCTCTAGCTGAGGCCACGCCCCTGCTCACCTGGGCCACCGAGGCTCTTTTTCTGGCTCTCCTGTCCGTCCGCGCCGCCTCTTCCTCATCTTTCCTGCTTCTTTCGGGTCTCTACCGTCTCTCTAGTTTCCTGGGCCCGTCTTTGCGTGAAATGTTCTCTTGGTGTCTCTAATTTCATGAAGAGATCTCTAGTGTTTCCCATTCTGTTGTTTTCCTCTATTTCTTTGCATTGATCACTGAGGAATGCTTTCTTATCTCTCCTTACTACTCTTTGGAATAGTTGGGTACATCTTTCCCTTTCTCCCTTGCCTTTCGATTCTTTTCTTTTCTTAGCTGTTTGTATACTCGTTTCAGACAGCCACTTTGCCTTCTTGCATTTCTTTTTATTTGGAATGGTTTTGGTCACTGCCTCCTGTTCAGTTCAGTTCAGTCGCTCAGTCGTGTCCGACGCGTTGCGACCCCATGGACTGCAGCACACCAGGCCTCCGTGTCTTATCACCAACTCCCGGAGCTTGCTCAGACTCATGTCCATTGAGTTGGTGATGCCATCCGACCATCTCACCCTCTGTCGTCCCCTTCTCCTGCCCTCAATTTTTCCCAGCATCAGGGTCTTTTTAAATGAGTCAGCTCTTTGCATCAGGTGGCCAAAGTAATGGAGTTTCGGGTTCAACATCAGTCCTTCCAGTGAACACCCAGGACTGATCTCCTTTAGGGTGGACAGCATCACAAACCTCCCCGTAGCCCTTCAGGCACTCAGTCTACCAGATCTAACCCTTGAATCCATTTGTCACCTCCACTGTATAGTCATAAGGGATTTGATTTAGATCATACCTGAATGCTAATGATTTTCCCTACTCTTTTCAATTTAAGCCTGAATTTTGTAATAAGGAGCTCATGATCTGAGCCACAGTCATCTCCCAGTCTTGTTTTTGCTGACTGACTGTATACAGCTTCTCCGTCTTGAGCTGCAGAGAATGTAATCAATCTGATTTCAGTATTGACCATCTGGTGATGTCCCTGTGTAGAGTCATCTCTTAGGTTGTTGGGAAAGGATTTGTTATGACCAGTGTGTTCTCCTGATCAAACTTATTAACCTTTGCCCTGCTTCATTTTGTACTCCAAGGCCAAACTTGCCTGTTATTCCAGGTATATCTTGACATCCTACTTTTGCATGCCAGTCCTCTATGACGAAAAGGACATCTTTTTTTTTTTTTTTTGGTGTTAGTTCTAGAAGGTCTTGTAGGCCTTCATAGAACTGGTCAGTTGCAGCTTCTTTGGCATCAGTGGTTGGGGTATAGACTTGGATTACTGTGATGTTGAATGGTTTGCTTTGGAAACGAGCAATCATCCTGTGGTATTTTAAATATAGTAGTATGTATATGTTACCCCCTGGCCCTAGCCCTCCGCCTCTTCCCTTTGGTAACTGTAAGCTGTTCTCTGTGTCTGAGTCTGTTTCTGTTTGTAACTGAGTCCGCCTGTGGCATTGTTTCGGTTTCACGTGTAGGTGATGCCGTGCGATGCTTGTCTCTCCCCCTGACTCACTGCACCAAGTATGATCGTCTCTGTTCAGCTGTGTTGCTGCTAATGGCAGTGTTTTGTGTTTTCTTGTGACTGAGTAACATTCTATTTGTGTGTGTGCGGACACCCCACACACCACGTCTCCTGTAGCTGTTCACTGCTGATGGGCAGTTAGGCTTCCCGTGTCTCGGCTGTTGTGCACAGTGGGGCTGTGAGCATTGGGGTGTGTATATCTTTGCTAACCAGAGTTATCTCCGGATCTTTGGCCAAGAGTGGGATTGCTGGATCACATGGTAGCTCTATTCTTAGTTTTTTGAGGAACCTCCATACGGTTCTCCACAGTGGCTGCACATTCACGTTCCCACCAGCAGTGTGGGAGGGCTCCCTTTTCTCCGTCATATTTTTTATTTCGAGAGCTTTTTTTTCCTCTCAATATTTTTTTATGGATGAAGTAAGACGAGACTTTCTTTGCTCCCTGTGTCGCCTCTGGCTCCTCTGAGTGTCTCGCCTCTGCTTATTTGTTTCCATCTCTCGGGTCTGAGCCTGCCATGTGACCAGCAGTCCAGCTATGTGAGAGGGGAGTCCACGCCTGACCCGGCCACACAGCCAGTGTGCACGAGCTGTGGGGGCGTGTGCTGCTCGTTCATCATGTACCTGGAGTTTTGTCCCTTTTGAACACTTTCCTGCAATCCTACCTGCCCCATTGTTGTAATTTTTACAAATTTGTTATGAAGTATTTCAGATATACAGGAAAGCGCAGCGCAGGAAGCAGACGTGTCAGCTGTAAGCCGGGTGAGGCAGCGATGGCCCTGTCACTCAGGCTGGCCGTGGGCTCTTGGTGCCACCCCACTGCCCTCCACCCTTTCCGAGGAGGCGGCTGCTTTTCTGCCTTTTCTCTGATATTCTGCAAAGTGTGGCGCGATGGCGGTGGCCAGCTCGTCCGTGGTGCCGCACCCTGCGCGGCTCTGCAGAGCCCTGCTGTGTGGGGGTCGGCGGCATGAATCCCTCTGTGGAGATGTGTTGTTGCAGCTCCATTGTCCACTCGCTGCCCTTTGACCTGCTCGTTGTGATTGTTTCCTCTGGTGGCCCGGGCCACAGAGAGCGTTTGTAGGCGTGTAGGTGTGTGCCAGGCCTGTGCACACCCGTGCAGCTGTCGCACCTGCGCTTTCAGAGTTTCTTGGTGAGGCTGAGGGCATTATTTTCCTGAGTAAACAAGTGCGTTTGAGCTGTTTTTATTGTCAGCTGTTGAGCGGTCATTTTCTCTTCCTACCCTGCCCTTAAACACACAGACATACTCAGATACAGACACACACACGCTTTTCTCCCCGATTCTGGAACTGATGAGAGTTGCTGTCTGTCAGGGCTCGTGGGATGGGGTTGTGGAGGTGTCGGCCCCTATTTCTCCCAGGGTCTCCTGGCCGCGTGCCTCCCTGGTGAGCCTGAGACATACTGCCAGCGCAGGTCTTGTAGAGCTGGCCTGGAAGCTGAGTGGGGTCGTGTCTGAGAGCGACCCTCACCCCTGTCAGCCCACAAGGAGCGTGCCCGCGCCCCACAGAGCAGCCGGTGGTGCGTGCGCGTCGAGGGCCGAGCCGTGGCCTGGCTTGGCCTCTGCCTCTGCCTCCCAGGGCCTCTGGAGCTGGCCGCCAGGTCCTGGGTTGGACGCCCGGCAGGGGGCTGCTCTGTGTTGCTTGGGGCTCCTGCTTCTTGTGGTGTGGTCGTGGATCTTTTATGGATCAGCCTCCTCTCTCTCATTGTTCTGAACTCAGAACTTTTTGGTTTCTGTGGGTTGTTGGTCTACAGTGTCACGTCAGCTTTACTGTGCAGCAGAGTGCCTGAGCTGTGCTCACACGTGTGTGCCGCTTTGTTTAGAGCCCTTTTCCTCATGGGTTATTGCAGCCTTCTGAGCACTGCTCCCTGCGCCGTAGAGTCGGACATTGTTTTGTCTACGTTACACACAGTGTGTCCGTGTTAATCCCAAACTCCTGCTTTATCCCTCCCTCCGTTTCCCCTTCTGTAATCGTAAGTCTGTTTTCTATGTCTGTTTTCTGTGAGTCTATTTCTGTTTTGTAAACAAGTTCATTGTATAATTCAAATAAAAATTCCACGTATATGCGGAATTCATTCACATGATAAATTCCGTGATGTTTGTCTCTGGCTCACCTCACTCAGTGATCCCTGGGGCCGCCCGTATTGCTGCAGGTGGCACCACTTCGCCCCTTTTTATGGTTGCACAGCATTCCGCGGTGGACTTCCCAGGTGGCCCAGGGGTAGAGAGCCAGCCTGCCAGGCAGGAGACACAGGTTCACTCCCTGGTCTGGGAAAGTCCTCTTGTCAAGGAAATGGCAACTCACTCTGGTATTCTTGCCTGGGAAATCCCATGGACAGAGGAACCTGGCAGGCTACACTCCATAGGGTTTCAAAGAGTTGGACATGACCCAGCAACTAAACAGCCACAGTATCGCACTGTGTATATACACTCCACACCTTCCTTATCCATCCGTTTATACTCCACACCTTCCTTATCCATCCGTTTATACTCCACACCTTCCTTATCCATCCGTTTGTTGATGGACACTTAGGTTGCTCCTGTGGCCTGACTCTTGTGAATAGTGATGCTATGAATTAGGGTGCATGTATCTCTTTGAGCTTTGGCTTCTCTGGATTCATACAGGGACAGCCTTCTCAGTATAAAGGATCTGAAGCAGGCAGAAAGGACTTCAAGGCAGAAGCGATATAACTAAGCCCAGAACACACCGAGGACCCCTTGAGCCAGAGCCCAGTGTTCCCGACAGGCAGGGCTGTTGGGAGGAAGGGGCATTTTCCATGTTCACTCATGGACAGTCAGGTCAGGAGACTGGACATCCACTAGGTTTTATCTGTGTGAGTTCTTTTTTGCAGGGCATTGCATACAAGTAAAGCAGGGCTGTCCAACAGCAGCAACAGTGAGCCTCACCACACGGGCGTGCTGCTCTCTGTGGCAATTTATTAAGCTTCTTCATTCTGGCTTTCAAAGAAGAGAGACCTTGAGATTTTATTTTTAATAAGAATGAAATAGACCTGTTCTGCTGTGGCAGAGTGATGCTACCATAGCCTCTCTCTCCTGCTGATTACAACAGAAACTCTGGGTAGAATGCAAAGCAGTTACCCAGGAATCTGAAAATAAAAGTGGGTAGATCGCGGATGGGAGCTGAAAACAGGAAGAGCAGCCCAAGAACGGTCAGTTCCCTGGGTTTCCCCTTCCGTCTCAGTGCTCTGCCTCAGGGCAGCCCGATCATGGGCTCTTGGTGTGGGAGAGAGTGGGCATGGGTCTTGAGAGTCTCAGGGCGGACAGATAGCAGCATGGCACAGGCCAGGCACGGCCGTGAGAACCCGGCTGAGATGCAGCCTCAGCCCAGGTCTCAGACCGAGGGGCATTGGCGCCAGCGGAGCCAAGCACTTGAGGCATCACCCAAAAATCAGAGATGCGGGCCCCAGCCCCACACAGCAGTGGGGTGGGGCAGGGAGTAAGACAGAACTCGTGGTCTGAACCCAGTCAGCTTGATAACTTGCTAAAAATTCTAACATTTCCCGGAAAATTGGAGCCTAGCCCTAGGTACATCAGTGATAATGTTGCATGCCTCAATTAAATGGGATCCGTTTAGACAGAAACACCAATGTCCAGCTACACGCTGGCCTCATAAAACTGCTATAGCCGTAAAGACTTAGGCAGACTACAAAGGAAAGAATATGATAGACTACATCATGAAAACTCAAAACCGAAAGGCTGCGTTAATGTTAGACAAAGTAGACTTCAGACCACAGAATGTTTCTGGGGTGAGGAATACCACTCGTCAAGAAGATAGGGCAACCCCAAATGTGTATTTTCCTAAGAATGGAATTTCAAAAGTGGAGCAGAAACTTACAGATGTGAAAGGAGAAATGGATCCCTAGTTATAGCTGATGACTTCACTCTTTCAGTGATCAGTAGGGTAGGTAGACAGAAAGTCTACAGAGATGTAGCAAGTCTCAACAGCACCATCAGCCTCCTTGCTTAATTAATTAAGTGAACATTTATTGAACACTCATCCCAACAATAGCAAGTACATTCCTTTCATGTGGACGTGGGGCACTCACAATACATACTGTTAATATATTCTGGGTCTTAAAGCAAATGGTAGTAAATGTCAGCAAATTTGGAAACCAGTAGTGACCACAGGACTGGAAAAGGTCAGTTTTCATTCCAATCCCAAAGAAAGGCAACGCCAGAGAGTGCTCACAGTGCCCTACAATTGTGCTCATTTCACACACTAGGAAGGCAATCGGAGAAGGCAACGGCACCCCACTGCAGTACTCTGCCTGGAAAATCCTATGGATGGAGGAGCCTGGTGGGCTGCAGTCCATGGGGTCGCTAAGAGTTGGATAGGACTGAGCGACTTCACTTTCACTTTTCACTTTCATGCATTGGAGAAGGAAATGGCAGCCCACTCCAGTGTTCTTGCCTGGAGAATCCCAGGGACAGGAGAGCCTGGTGGACTGCCATCTGTGGGGTCACACAGAGTTGGACACGACTGAAGTGACTTAGCAGCAGCAGCAGGAAGGTAATGCTCAGAATCCTTCGAGCTAGGCTTCAACAGTACATGAATCAAGAGCTTCCAGATGTACAAGCTTTATTTAGAAAAGGCAGAGGAACCAGAGATTAAATTGCCAACATCTGTTGGATCATAGAAAAAGGGAATTCCAGAAAAACATCTGCTTCATTGACTATGCTAAAGCTTTGACTGTGTGGATCACAAAAAACTGTGGAAAATTCTTAGATAGAAATACCAGACCACCTTACCTGCCTTCTGAAAAACCTGTGTGCAGGTCAAAAAGCAACAGTTAGAACCAGACATGGAACGATAGACTGGTTCCAAATTGGGAAAGGAGTACATCAAGGCTGTATGTTGTCACCCTGCTTATTTAACTTATATGCAGAGTACATCCTGTGAAATGCTGGGCTGGATGAATCACAAGCTGGAATCAAAACTGCTGGGAGAAATACTAACAGATATGCAGATGACACCACTCAAATGGCAGAAAGTGAGGAGGAACTAAAGAGCCTCTTGATGAAAGTGAAAGAGAAGAGTGAAAAAGCTGGCTTAAAACTCAACATTCAAAAAACTAGGATCACGGCATCCAGTCTCACAACTTCATGGCAAATAGAAGGGGAAAAGTGGAAGCAGTGACATACTTTCTTTTCTTGGCTCCAAAATCGCTGTGGATGGTGACTGCAGCCGTGAAATTAAGAGACGCTTGCTCCCTGGAAGAAAAGCTCTGACAGATCTAGACTGTATTAGAAAGCAGAGGCATCACTCTGCCAGCAAAGGTCCGTGTAGTCAGAACGATGGTTTCCCAGTGGTCGTGTACCAATCGGGGCTTCCCTGGTAGCTCAGCTGGTAAAAAATGTGTCTGCAATGTAGGAGACCCCGGTTCAATTCCTGGGTCAGAAAGATTCCCTGGAGAAGGGAACAGCTATCCACTCCAGTATTCTGACCTGGAGAAGTCCATGTACTGCGTAGTCCCTGGGACACGACTGAGCAACTTTCACTGTCATGTACCGATATGGGAATTGGTCCATAAAGAAGGCTGAATGCCAAAGAACCGATGTACTGGAACTGTGGTACTGGAGAAGACTTTTGAGAGCAAGTGTCTTGGACAGCAAGGAGCTCAAACTAGTCAATCCTAAAGGGAATCAACCTTGAGTGTTCATTGGAAGGACTGTTGCTGAAACTGAAGCTCCAGTACTTTGGCCACCTGATGCAAAGAGCTGACTCATTGGAAAGGACCCTGATGCTGGGAAAGATTGAGTGTAGGAAGAGAAGTGGGCAACAGAGGATGAGATGGTTGGATGGCATCAATGGACTTGACTGACTCAATGGACTTGAGTTTGAGCAAACTCCAGGAGATAGTGAGGGACAGGGAAACCAGGCAGGCTACAGTCCATGGGGTCGCAAAGTATTGGAGCTTCAGCATCAGTCCTTCCAATGAATATTCAGGGTTGATTTCCTTTGGGATTGACTGGTTTGACCTCCTTGCAGTCCAGGGGACTCTCAAGGGTCTTTTCCAGCACCACGGTTGGAAAGCATCAGTTCTTGCCTGCTCAGCCGTTATGGCCAGAGGATAGATGGAGGCAGATTCCCACCCAAATGCAGGCAGAGGCCTCTTCCTCTCTCGGGTAACTGACAAGGGTGGTGACTGACGTGGTGGTGCGTGTGAGCGCCCCCCTTACAGGTCAGCCATTCCAACTCCAGCTCTAGCTGCGGTTTTGGTAAATAATTCCACAATATTTAGCAAGGAAGGTGAAAACTGTTCACACAAAATGCGGTATGGAAATATTTATATTTGTTTTATCTGTAGTTGCCAATACTGGGAACAGCCCAGACGTCCTTCACCCGCTGGATGCATAGGGCTTCCCGGGTAGTGCAGCGGGTAAACAATCTCCCTGTAAAGTAAGAAGCGCAGGCAGATGGGAGCTGGATCTCCAGTTCCGGAAGACCCCCTGTGGGAGGACGTGGCAATCCGCTCCAGTATTCTTGCCTCAGAGCCCTGTGGACAGAGAATCTGGCGGGCTACAGTCCATGAGGTTGCAGAGTCAGACGTGGCTGAAGCAGCTGAGCACGCAAGCACACATAGGCTAGGTGCGCGAGGAAACTGTGATGCATCCGCAAAACAGGCTGGTTCCCGCCAACAAACAGCACAGACTCCTGGCATGCCAGCAGCAGGATGCCCCTCAAGTGTGCTGTCTCAGTGGAAGGAGCCTGGCCCAGTGTGATTCCACTTATGTGGTACTTTGACAAAGGAAAACATCAGTTCAGAAAAAAGCTGGTGGTTGCCTGGAAGCGGCACTCAGAGGGGAGGTGGTGACATGACTCAGAACTGCAAGCCAGAAAGGGCCAGGCCACTGCCTGGGAATGATAACAGACTGAAAGGGTCTGCTTTGCTGTCACACACCCGCCAGTCCCCAAGTGGCGCCCAGCCGGTCCTTGGCCACCGGGAGCGGTGCTGGTGGCCAGGCAGGGCTCAGCAGGCTCATTGGGTGGGTGATCCTGGCTCCTAGGCCTTGCTGGAGGCCTAGGAGAGCAGGGAGCTGAGAGCTGTGATGCTTGAGGCCGCACGCGGGCTGGGGGAGCCAGGCTCCAGGTCTCGGGGTGGCCGGCGCGGGCTGACCGGGGCTGTCATTGCAGGGCCATGCCGCGCCGTACAGAACGGTGTCCGCCCGCGCTGCTGTCCCCTCCACCATCCTCCGGCTCCCAGCTACGGCGTTTCAAGGAGTTTTTGAGAGATATCCTGAAACTCTGGTGAGGGTGGTGCAGGTGAGCCACTTTTCCAGGCAGTCTGTCTGGTGCCCTGGCCGTCTCAGGGAGGGGCCCAGGGTCGAGGCCCTGAGTATCTCATCATCGGTTTACTGCGTCCTGGGGCCACGAGGCATGTCCACAATAGTGGAAGTGCTTTCACTGGCAGGACTGAGTGCTGGAGATGTGGGGTTCATGGTGGGTGTCGGAAGAACTAAGTTTTTTTTTTATAACCTTGTAATACATATTTTGCTATAAAAATTAATATTGATAGCTTCAATGCGGTCTTCAGATTGCCTCCCGTGTCCCAAAAGAACTCTTGTTATTATTAAATGTCTTGATTTGAAGTAATTTTAGAAACTTGCAGAGGCAATGCAGGCTCCTTCTGCCCCGTGCCCACACCTTGCGTGCAGGCTGGGCTGTCCCCACCAGGGGCTCTCCGGCCCGCGAGGTCGGCGGGCTCAGCCCCTGGGGAGGCCCATCCCGCTCAGCTGGCCCGTCTCTCTACAGATCATCATGGTGCGGCTGCAGAGGGTCACCTTCCTGGCTCTGCACAACTACCTGGGCCTGACCACGGAGCTCTTCAACCCCGTGAGTGTGCCAGCATCCCACCATGGGTCCTCGGGACAGCCGCTTCTGCCTCAAGGGGCGGGCCAGCAGACAGGCCGGGGTGGGGTCTCCTGGGACCCAGTGCTGAGCCTGTCCCGGGGACACGCTGCCTGTTTGCGGGCCCCGTGCCCACACTGCTGCCCTCTGGGAGGGCCTGTGGTTTGGCCAAATTCCGCTTCTCGGGTCCCCCTGTTCTGTGTGCGTGGCTGCCCTCCCAGCTTCTACCTGACCTGTGCCGAGCCGGCACCCACCAGCGGAGCTGTGTCCCTGGCCTGTCCCTTGCCCTGGGCCCCTCTGTGGGCACCTGGGGCAGCGTGCCCTGCCCTTGACCCTACCTCAATAGAGGCCAGTGGATTGAGCTGATGGCTGTGGGGTGGGAGAAGCTGCTTCACCCCCTCAGGTCTGGTGAGCGGTAAGCATGATGTGGGGGCCAGGAGGGCCCAGAGCCTCATGAGCCACACTCCAGCGGCCCCGTGGGCCTGCAGGCTGAGCAAGTGCTCACTCAGCCTCCACAGCACGCCTGGGTGCGCTCCCGGCTCTCACGTCTCCCTTTGCGGATACTTCAGGGCGTATCCTGTGTTCCCTACATTGTCTCATCTTAATGAAGTGTATTGAGGTTCTGACAGTTTTGACCACTATTTAAACATGATGGAGTTTGCAAGGCAACAGCAAGCTGGGCCTTTCCTGCCTTAAACCCTCCTCTTTCTGCGTCGCCGGTGCCCTAGTTGGTTGCTGCCTCCCTTCCAGTCGCCGAAGCCTGGTGTCACCCCGCTCACAGGATGCTGCCCCAGGAGCGCTCCTGAGGCAGCCCTGCTTCTCCCGGTCTCAGGAGAGCCAGGCCATCCCGCTCGTGTCTGTGGCCAGCGTGACTGCCGGGAAGGCCAAGAAGCCGACGTGCTGCAGTCTGGAGGAGAGGCTGGAGAGGCCACCTCGGCCGCAGGAGCCCTGCAGCCCAGGTTCTGCCCACCCCGGGGCCAGCCTCCTGCCCTCAGTCACCAGCTGTCCCCCCCAACACACATCCTGCCCCCTACTCCTCCTAGGAGGAAACCAGCCAAGGGCGGGCCCCCAGCTTTGCCCTCTACGTGCACTGCTCTGAGCACTCGGGGAGCCTGGGCTTGGGGAAGGAGGCTGTTCACTAGGCTTGTCTCCTGGGAGTCCCCTCTGGGGTGACGGTGACACACAGGCACACTGATGCCCTGGGCGCCCCCTGTCCATGTAGAGTGAGGAGCGGGGGCTGGGGAGCAGGCCGGCCAGGCTCTGTGGGGGTGCTCGGAGCTGCGCGGCAGACCTGGGAGGGCAGCCGGGGCTGCCGCTCACTGGCCACTTGCCTGAGCAGGCGGGCACAGGTGATGGGCCAGACAGGTGCAGGTGACGAGCAGCTGGCCTGTGGGGGCAGGTGGCAGGGTCCGCCGGGGGCTGTCCCAGGCCTCCAGTCGTGCGGCCTGTGAGCTCTGGGAGCAGGGACCTTGCCTCAATTCTACTCCTCCCAGCAGATCGTGGGGGCAGCCGTGCCACAGTCTGTGGGCCTCTGCCCAAGAGGAGCCACCCCGTCCTGCTGCCTTCTGTCCACGAAGAGGTGGCGGCCAAGCTCAGCCAGGCCCAGGCTGGCATTCAGGCCTCTTCGGCTCCTGCAGGTAAAGGACCCTCTGACCCACCCAGGCGGCCAGTGCGCTCTGGGTCCAGGGGTCCCTGCACCTGCGTCCTGGCCTCCGTGTCCAGGGCGCTTCCCCGGCTGGACCCTGCACAGCCCTGCTGTAATTGCTGCCTGCTGCCCTCCCTTTGCCCCTGAGCCGGGCTGTGCTGGCAGGCTGCTGCCTCACTGTCTCCCTGGCACCCCAGCCATTGCCCAGCTTCCCTCCCCGTGAGGTGCCTGCACCGGCCCTCTCTCCTGTCTGCTTGGTCTTCCTGTTGGGTCTCGGCTGCAGAGAGGGCTCCTTGTGACCTCTGGTCAGGAGCCAGCTCTCTTCCCTCTCCCGGGCACCTCCCTAACGGGACCTTTGCTGCGACCTCAGCTGGCGGATGAGACCTGCAGTGCGTGATTGCCCTCGGTGTGTCCCGGCGGTGGGACGCTGTTGGTGCCCCCCCGAGGATGGCTCTGTCTTGTCTTCACCTGCGTTTCCTGGGTTGCTGGCAGGTTTAATCATCTGGTGTGTCCGAGAGCTGTTTGGGTTCCCTCTTTAAGAATTATCTGTTTATATTCTTTGCCCGTTTTCTGCAGGGTTTCCTGAATTTGTTTTGTTGGTTTGCATAAATTTTTCGTATGCTCCAGATAGAGATCTCCCATCAGTTTTAATGTCCACGTACCTTCTCCCGGCCTCTGTTTTTGGGACAGAGACCCTCGGTGTCCGTATCTGAAAACCAGCTGTTGCCTGTGGCTGCTTTCTGGGTCTCACTTGCCTCTCCTTATTGGATATAAACACACTCTTCTGGATTCTTGTCTGGTGGCTTTTCAGCTTCACTTTCCATGTGGAAGTCTTTCTTTCCTCATGGCTCCCTCTTTCATTATATTCAGGGTAGGAAATTCAGCTTTTTCTTTCTCTGTCTAGTGGTAATTTACCCAGCACCACTCACAAAACAATCTTTCACTTTTCTGGTGCATTTTCTAGGGCTGTCTTCATTCGGCATCACCTTTCCTTTCTGTATCTACATAGATTTTTTTTTAGTCAACTTTCTTGAGGTAAAATTAACTCATCATAAAATCCACCCTTTTAGTTATTTAGTTTGGCCTTGCCACGTGGCTTGCAGGGTCTTAGTCCTGCGCCAGGGGGTCTGAGCCTGCACCCTCCGCAGTGGAGCGTGGAGTCCTGGCCGCTGGAATGCCAGGTAGGTCCCAGACTGAACCTTTTAAAGTTCACAGCTTCAGTGGGCTTCAGTATTTTCACAAAGTTGAATATCAGCCTCCACTACCTGATTCCAACACATTCTCGTCACCTGGTAAAGAAACCCCCAACCCATCAGCCGTCACTTCCCAACTGCTTTTGCTACCTACCTGCTTTTGTCTGTGGATCTGCCTGTCCTGGATGTTTCATTACTTGGAGCTACTGTTGAGGAATCTTTATGTTCTGCTTCTGTATTTATCTGTTTCTTCACAATTAGCAATTAGCAATTATTCTTTATTTTCACAAACTGTTTGTGGTTGTGTAATGTGCATACAGAATGTGCAAGCCCTCGGGAACTCTGGATGAATTTGCATAAACCGAGCTCCCCTGTGAGGGCCAGCACCCAGAAGGGACCCCGGTTGGGGGCCCCGCAGTTCCTATCAGCAGTGGTGCGGTTATCATCCTGTGCCCTCGCATTCCGCTGACCTCTGAACCCTGAGACTGGCTTTGAGTCTGGCTTCTGCTCAGCCTGTGTTTGTGGCCTCAAAGTGCCATATGGCAACACACCATTCTCGGTATGAAGCGTTGTCTCACCGTGAACACACACGGCACCCGTGTGTCTTGGGACACATGTTATCTGTTTGGAGCTGCCGAGTGACGAGGGCAGATGTGTTGTGTTTAGCTTGGGAGGTGCTGCCGGGGGTTCCTAGTGCTCGCCTGGGTATACCCTCACCAGTGTCATAAGACTGTCTGGTTGCTCCAGTCCACACAGTCCAGGACACGGCCACCTGCCACGTGTGGTTGTTTGTATTTAAATTCCAGCAGTCTGGTTCTCAGCCCCACGCAGGTGCTCGCTGGCCTCGCTGGTCGGAGGGTTAGCACACCGGCACGCCACTGGGAGCCGTGCGGCTCGGCGGCCCCGGCGCCCAGGAAGCCTTCCTCTCTCGTCCGGCCCCCGTGTGCCCTGCACCCAGGCCTTGCTGCGGCTGTCGCCCCGTCTTCCTGATGACTTGTGAGCCTGAGGATCCTCTGTCTCCTTGGGGATGGGGTTTTTATTGCCCGCTGGGAGCCATGCGGCTCAGCGGCCCCGGTGCCCAGGAAGCCTTCCTCTCTGGTTCGGCCCCCGTGTGCCCTGCACCCAGGCCTTGCTGCGGCTGTCGCCCCTTCTTCCTGATGACTTGTGAGCCTGAGGATCCCCCGTCTCCTTGGGGATGGGGTTTTTATTGCCTTTTGGCCTTTTTCACTTAGTTTTCCTTTCATTTTCTTATTGATTTGTATGAGTTCTTTAGATATTCTCTGTATGAGCTCTTTGTTGCATGTATGTGTTAAAAATATTTTCTGATCACTTTTCACTCTCTTAATAGTATCCTTTGATGAATAGAAATCTTTTAAGAATCCCATTGATCAGATTTTTCCTTTTGTGGTTAATATATTTTGTGTCCTGTCTAGGAAATCTGCCTGTAAGATCTGACATTTTATCTTTCATGTGAAAGTGAAAGTTGCTCGTGTCCGACTCTTTGCTACCCCATGGAATTCTCCAGGTCAGAATACTGGAGTGGGTAGCCTTTCCCTTCTCCAGGGGATCTGCCCAACCCTGGGATCAAACTCAGGTCTCCCGCATTGCAGGTGGATTCTTTACCAGCTGAGCCACAAGGGAAGCCTAAGAATACTGCAGTGGGCAGCCTATCCCTTCTCCAGCCAGTCTTCCCCACCCAGGAATCAAACTGGGGTCTCCTGCATTGCAGGTGGATTGTTTACCAGCTGAGCTACGAGGGAAGCCTTTATCTTACATACTCACTTAGAACTGAGTCTTTTGTCTGAAGTGGGCGGGGTTGGGATCTATTTCTTCTGTGCGTTATCCATTTGCTCCACCATATTAAAAACATGTTTAGTGATTTTTTTTCAGATAAAATAAATAGCAGATAACTAAAAATAATAGCAATCCAAATATAACAAAATCTGCGTGTGAAGTATCCAGTTACACGAATATATCTAGTTAACATCCACATAGGGACAGACTTACCTTTCCTCTGGTCTGTACAGATAATGCTCTCTTAGAGGACATGATTCTGGCAAAAGTCTGAGATATACTCAGTCATCCCTTGGCTTCCATAGGAGATTGGTTAAATAAACTGCAGTGGGTACCAGACCCAAGTCCCTCGTATGAAAGGGTGCAGTGCAGTCAGATGGCCCCTCACATGGGCCCTCAGGTTCCACATCCACAGATTTAACCAACTACAGATCAAATTCCATAAACTGGCAAGCTATACTCAACATTTTGTTTTTATTTTTTTTATTTTTATTTATTTATTTGGCTGCCCTGGGTCTTAGTTGTAGCACGTGGGATCTAGCTCCCTGACCAGGGATCAAGCCTGTGCCCCCTGCACTGGGAGCTCAGAGTCTTAGCCACTAGACCACCAGGGAAGTCCCTATACTCAACATTTTAAAGTTTTATAGATTGTATGAGTATAACAGCAGGTCAGTGTAGAAATGTATGACTTTTCGTATATGCATGTGTTTATCACGGGGAGCGTGGTTGGGTTTTATTTTTCAAATAGATACTGGTATCATAATGCTTTGACATTAATAATAAATAATAATATAGTACAGCATATTGGTATATATAATATAATAAAATATTATGATTGCATATTTCTTAGGATGGACAAAAGTAGTTATTAACTGCTGTGTTTATTTTAAACATTTCAAAACCTTATTAATATAAGAAAATCTCTATACAGACTTAAATATTTTCCTATGAAACATAATGTTGAAAAAATTAGTGGACATTGGTCTCTGTAGGGGGCTTCCCTGGTGGCTCAGATGGTGAAGAATCTGCCTGCAATGCAGGAGACTCGAGTTCGATCCCTGGGTCAGGAAGATTCCCTGGAGAAGGGAATGGCTGGTTCCTGTTAAGAGTCCATTTTTTACTTTTTTATATGAGTACAAACTGCATTCATTTGCCCCATGAAGGGCGGTATTGAGGCAAAGTGAAAGTGAAGTTGCTCAGTCATGTCCGACTCTTTGCGACCCCGTGGACTATAGCCTACCAGGCTTCTCCGTCCATGGGATTCTCCAGGCAAGAATACTGGAGTGGGTTACCATTTCCTTCTCCAGGGGATCTTCCCGACCCAGGGATCAAACCTGGGTCTCCTGCATTGGATGCACACGCTTTAACCTCTGAGCCACCAAGTTGCTCTCAAACTGTAGGCAGACCCACAGCTGCTCCTTCCTGCCTCCCGGGTTCCGCTGGCCCAGTGGGAGTGGCCCTCCGTGCTCCTCCAGCTCTGCTTGGGGCTGGGCTTGGCCGTCCTCTGCGGGCGGGCGCCTGTGGCCGCAGCTTTCTGCGAGTGCCTGAGGCTGCTCTGCGTCTAGTGTCACCTACGGGCCCGTGCGCTCAGCCAGCCCTGCCCTGGGCGGGCGCTCAGGACCTGGTGTGCACAGGGCACCAGCGTGGCATCCTGAGTCTCCCCTCCATTTGCAGGGGCCACAGCAGGTGCCACCTCAGACCTGAGGATGGTGTATGGCCGAGCCCGGGTCCCGCCGCCCACAGAAGAGCGCTCTGGTGGCGCTGTGGCCAGCAAGGTAGGCAGCTCCCCGCCCCACCCCTGCGCTGGAGTTCCCTGCTGGCCCGTCTTGGGTCAGGTCCCGGGCTGGCCGGCTACCCGCACCCTTCTGATAACGCCGCCTGTGTTCTTCTGCAGTCCAAGAAGAGTGTGGTTGTTGCAGAGACCCCATCGGCTGTCCTCCCCAGCTCGGACGGTGCCTTGGACGAGTCTGTTGCCAGCAAGAAGACAGACTCCATCCTCAGAGCCGCCACGCAGGACCTGCTCACTCTGATGAAGCTGGATGTGCGTGACCCCGCTGCCTCCTCTGGCTGGGGTTGGGGGTGGCGTCTGCCTGTCCTGGAGACCCTGTCCTCAGAAATCCCGCTTCTTCAGGCAGCTGTTCCAGGGTAGGGGTGGCAGTGGCTACCCCTTCCCCCAAGCAGGGCTCAGGACGGCGTCCTGATGGTTCTGATGCTGGTGTTCCGCAGACCCCCTCCCAGGGCAGCCTGCGGTCCTTGCCCTCTGGGTGCCCACAGGGAACAGGGCACCACTCAGGAGCCAACAAAGGGTTAGAAACGTGTGCTCATCACTTACATGTTTTTATTTGTCTTTTCCCTTCACATAAAGAGCTGTGCATGCCTTCTAAACAGAAGTGCATGAAGCCACCTCGTCCCAGACTAGACTGTTAGTGCTCCCAGCCACGACCCCTCTTCCTTCCGGGGGACGGCTGCCCAGTGCCCACATGTGCGCTGGGTAAGGGGGACGCGTCCTGTGTGTCTTCCGAGTCTGCGCCCACACCACTGCCTGAGCCGGAGGCTCCGTCCATGCCGGTGCTGAGCTCAGTCACACGTGGGTCTGTGTCCCCTCCACGCTGGTGGATGAGGGCTCTGTGCCAGCAGTCAGGATTCGGGGGCTTTTCCACTTTAGATAAAAGTGGGGGTGTGGGCTTGGGTTTCAGTGTGAAGGCGATCTCCTTGGTTGCTGGTGGGACTGCGCCCCTCACATCTCACTGTCTCTGCCTCTGGGGGGGAGCGTGTGGAGCCTGCTGCCCGTCTCTGTCTTTCACTGTTAGGCGTCTGGGGTTTCTTTCCAGTTTCTGAACGAGAGTCCTGTGCTGCGTAGGCCTTGCACGTGGCCGTCTCCTCTGGGATTTGCCTCTTCTGCCTTCTGAATGGTCGTTGGTGAATGGAAGTTTGTAACTCCAGTGCAGTCAGCATCGCTTTTTTCTTCTATGGTTCGTGCTTTTTGTGTCTAAGAAACGTTTCCTTACTTTGGGTTCATAAATATTTTTGTATATTGTCGTCAGAAAGCTGTGCTGCTGCGCCTTTCTCAGGTTTTAAAGCAGATGGGATTAATTTTTGTGCGGGATGCAGGGAAGGGCTGGATTGATGTGTTTTTGCTCACGACTACTGGGCTGGCTCAGAATCATGCCGTCTCCAGTGTCTGCTGGGATCTGGCCTGACTCCTCTGCGGTTTCTCTCTCACTTCTGGCACCACGCAGGGCAATGCAGCTCTGCAGCCGGACTGTCCTCCTTGAGCCCCAGAAAACAGGGATAGATGGGGCCTCCCACACCCCTCAGCTCATGGGGCCTCCCTTCCTGGCCTCCCTGGGTGGGAACTGGGAACTTTCATGAAGGTTTTGCCATCAGCACCCGTGCACAGCACAGCCCCCTGGCTGGGGCAGCTTTCGGGCCAGCGTTGGGGCACACGAGCGCCTCCGCCAGACTGGTCCAGATGCTGACGCGCGCCAGTTCTCGGGCGCGGGGAGCCACCTTGCGTGCAGAGGGAGGCCGCGGCTGGCGCGCGACCCCTTCCTCCTGTGGGACTCAGCCTCCTGCGGGACAGCGCACGGCTCCTGGGCTGAGTCCTGGTGGCAAGCCAGCGGCAGCGCTCTGCCTCTGGCCTGAGTGTCTGTGGAGGAGGGTGTGCTCGTCTCCCCTCCGCTGAGGAGAGCTGTCTCCTTGGTGCTGTCAGGATAGGCTCTCTCGGATCACGCAGTGTTGCTGACAGAACTGAGCACGGGTTTCTTGTTACTCATCTTGCACGAGACTCTGGGCTTCTTTGGTCTGTCCCTGTCAATCACTGTAGGCAAATTATCAGCATTCTCTCTCCAAGTATTGCCTCTGTCCATTTCCTCTCTTCACCCTCAGAGACTCGAACGAATGTATGTTCTCATTTACCCATTATGAATCTTACCCTTTCTTCTGCCGCTGCTGCTGGTAAGTCGCTTCAGTCGTGTCCGGCTCTGTGCAGTCCCATGGACAGCAGCCCACCAGGCTCCCCCATCCCTGGGATTCTCCAGACAAGAATATTGGAGCGGGTTCCATTTCCTTCTCCAGTGCGTGAAAGTGCAGTCTCTCAGTCGTGTCTGAGTCCTAGCGACCCCATGGACTGCAGCCCACCAGGCTCCTCTGTCCATGGGATTTTCCAGGCTGGAGTACTGGAGTGGGGTGCCATTGCCTTTTCTGCTTTCTTCTGCGTTTTCGTTATGAAAGTCTTTGAAAGAAACGGAAATGTTGATGTTTTTATTAAGTTCTAACAGAAGCAAGTCTGCTGTTAAGCCTGGGACTGAGGTCTCGAGGCTGGCTCTCCTGTTACCGTGCCGGCAGGCCTGCTTCCTGGCTCTGCTGTCTCGAGCCCAGCTGCCACGCGCCTCGCCCGCGTGCATGCCTGTTGCTGTGGAGGCCCTCCCTTGGAGTCGCTTTGCCTCCTCTGTCCCCTCTGGCCCTGGCTTGTGGTGTCTGGCCTCTGACTGGACCTGGTCTTCCTTGGCGGCTGGGTGCTATAAGATAAAGATAGATAAAAGTCGCTCAGTTGTGTCCGACTCTTTGCGACCCATGGACTGTAGCCCACCAAGCTCCTCCGTCCATGAGATTCTCCAGGCAAGAATCCTGGAGTGCGTTGCCGTTTCCTTCTCCAGGGGATCTTCCCGACCCAGGGATCGAACCCAGGTCTCCCACGTTGCAGGCAGACACTTTAACCCCTGCACCACCAGGGAAGCCCACTGTGTGCTATATGTAGTGTTTATTTGTGGGAATTGTAGGAGACCAAAGGTGGCTTTATTTCCTTCAGAAAGGCGTTCTCTTTCCTTTTGCCAGAAGTCTGGGCCAACCAGATGCCCCAAAGCTGGACTTTAGAATGCCTCAGTTATGCTTAAAAGTTTATTTTATCTAATCCATCAATAAAATTTTTGTACTATTTTAGTTGATATTTTCTCAGTCTCATTTTAATAATTTTAAACAAACTTATTTGTATTCTTTTATTTTTCATATTCAATAATTGGTACATCTAGGATTTGTTTTTTATGTTCTTATTCATTATAGAAAGCTTTAGGCATGTGAAAAGGTAGTGGAAATAACCTTATGCACCCCCATGCCCCTGCCACCCAACCAATAATCCTCTGCTCACAGCTGGTCTTTTTACTACCCCTCCTCCAGTTATCTTCTGCCTGGAAAATTTCAGACCCTGTATCGTTCTGTCACGCGAGTGTATGTGCCTCGATTTTTTGTCTCGTCCCCAGAAAGATCTGGAGTGACGGACATTAAAGCCCCCTCGGCGAGTCACCGCTCTCAGGCCTTGGATAGACCGTGTTCTAGCTCTCGGGTCTCAAGTGAGCCATGTTGCAGCTCTTAGACAGCTCAGTGTTGCAGCTCAGTGTTGCAGCTCTATTTTGTTTAGAAGGTAGCAGGAAAGTCCCTCTTTGAGGCGTGAGGGCTCGTCGATCTAAAGAGACGAGGAGGAGAGCGCCCCGCGCGCGGGGGGAGAGCGCGCTGGCTCCTCCACGTATGTGTCTCTCTCCCCGGGCCTGGCCTGTGTGAACCGGGCCAGCCAGGGGTGCTGCTGGTGTTACCTGAGGTCTTCCCTCCGGGCCTCGGACCTTCTTTTGCTTCCTTTGCGCGGGCTGTTCGCTTCCTTGTCTGTAGCCAGCGCCGTTTTGGACTCCTTTTCCCTGGTCTGCCTGCCTCGCAGTTCCACAGCGTCCCTCGCTAAAGGTTAGGGACCCTGGGTCAAAGCAGAGCCATAGTACCACCTCACAGTTCAAGCGTTGGAGGCCTCAAAACAACCCACTCAGCCGGTGTGCATGTTTCCTCAACTGTCGTCACGAAATGTTTTTTTTCCACTATTAAAATGTTTTTAAAGCAGATTCCGTTTTGTAGAGAAGAGCAGTTTTAGGTTCACAACAAAATGAAGCAGGAGCCGAGGTCTCCCGTGTCCCCGCTGCCCCCGGAGAGCGCGCACCACCTGCTCTGCGATCAGCGGCCGGGGCTCCCGCCGCAGTCCGGGAGCCTGCCTGGGGCCGTCGGCCCCGAGCCCAGAGCTTCCCGTGGGCTCACTGCGGCCGTGCCTTCTGCGGGCTTGGACACCGAGGGCCGACGGGCCCGCTGTTGCGGCTTCACGCGGAGCGGCCTCGCTGCCCCAGGGTCCCCGCGCTCTCCTGCTCGCCCTCCTCCCCAGCCTCCAGCGCCTCCTGCCCTTTTTCTGGTGCCATCGTTCGGCCTTTTCCAGAAGGCCCAGAGCTGGAATCCTGCCGGGCACAGAGCGCGTAGCGTGGGCGCCTTTCCAGATGAGAGTCTCCTCCTCAGGAGCTTGCCTCCGAGTTTCTGCCATGTCGTTTCATACCTCGATGGCTCGTGTCTTTTTTCACGCTTAATAATATTCCATTGTCTGACAGGGTCAGAGGTCATTTGTCCATTCATCAACTGGAGAACATCTTGCTTCCTTCTAACTTTAGGCGATTACGAGTAAAGCTGCGATATGTGCCTGTGTAGACCTGAAGTTTTAAACTCATCTGGGTAAACACTCGGGATGTGGTGGCAGGATCATGTGGTTTTAAGAGTGTATTAAATGCTTAGTTTTGTGAGGAACTGCCGCACCGCCTTCCACACTGGCTGTGCCGAGTTCACGTTCCTGCCAGCAGTGAGTGAGTGGCCCCCCTGGTCCTTCCCCACCAGCTTTCACCATTGTCAGTGCTGCAGATCTTGGCCGACTCTAATAACCGGGTAGTGATATCTCACCGCTTTAATTCACATCTCTCTGATGACATATGATGGGGAGAATCTTTCCACGTGCTCATTTGCCATTTGAGATTCTTCCTTGGCGAGAGGTCTGTTAAGGTCTTCGGCCCCTTTTTAAAACATATTGTTTCCTTATTGTTGAGTTTTACGTATTCTTTATATTTTTACATAAGAGTCCTTTATCAGATGTGTCTTTTGCAAGTGGTTTCTCCCAGTCAGTGGTTTGCCTTTTCATTCTCTTGACAGTGTCTTCCACCAAGCAGAAGTTTTCAGTTGGAATGAAGTCCGTCTCATGAACTCGTTCTTTCGTGGATCATGGCTTTTTTCTCATATGTGTTGCCACCACACAGTCCCAGGCCATTCAGATTCTCTCCTGTGGCATCTCCCTAGGATTTTTATAGCGTTGCATTTCATATTTAGGTCTATGATCCGGTTTCACTTTTCACTTTCACTTTCATGATCCATTTTGAGTTAATTTTTTTAAAGAGTAAAATTTTGGTCTGTGTCTGGATTAATTTTTTGCATGTGGATGTCCAGTTGTTCCAGTACCATCTGTTAACAGGGCTTTCTTGTCTCCATTTAGCTATTGCCTTTGTTCCTGTAGCAAAGATCCCTTGACTGCACTTCCTGGGGCTCTGTCTGGGGGTCTGTCTGGGGTTCTGCGTTTGCTCCGCTTCCTGGGGGTCTGTCTGGGGTTCTGCGTTTGCTCCGCTTCCTGGGGGTCTGTCTGGGGTTCTGCGTTTGCTCCGCTTCCTGGGGGTCTGTCTGGGGCTCTGCGTTTGCTCCACTTCCTGGGGGTCTGTCTGGGGTTCTGCGTTTGCTCCTCTTCCTGGGGCTCTGTCTGGGGCTCTGTCTGGGGCTCTGTCTGGGGTCTGTCTGGGGTCTGTCTTGGGCTCTGTCTGGGGCTCTGTCTGGGGTCTGTCTGGGGCTCTGCGTTTGCTCCACTTCCTGGGGCTCTGTCTAGGGCTCTGTCTGGGGCTCTGTCTGGGGTCTGTCTGGGGTCTGTCTGGGGCTCTGTCTGGGGCTCTGTCTGGGGCTCTGTCTGGGGTCTGTCTGGGGTCTGTCTGGGGCTCTGTCTGGGCTCTGTCTGGGCTCTGTCTGGGCTCTGTCTGGGCTCTGTCTGGGGTCTGTCTGGGGCTCTGTCTGGGCTCTGTCTGGGGCTCTGTCTGGGGTCTGTCTGGGGCTCTGTCTGGGGCTCTGTCTGGGGTCTGTCTGGGGCTCTGCGTTTGCTCCGCTGGCCTCTCTGTCAGTGTGTCTCCAATCCCCCCCGTCCTGGTGCCTGTAGCCCTGCAGTGAGTCTTGCAGTTGGATAGTGTTTGTCCTCCAGCTCCGCTCTCCTAGTTTTGTGTCAGCTCCTCTGGGTCTTTTGCCTCTCCATGCAAACCTCACAATCAGTTTGCCAATATCCACAGTATAACTTTTCCAGTGGGTTGGCTCTTTGCATCAAGTGGTCTGAGTATTGCAGCTTCAGCTTCAGCATCAGTCCTTCCAGTGAATATTCACAGCTGATTTCCTTTAGGATTGACTGGTTTGATCTTGCTGTCCATGGGCAGGAGGAAAAGAGGGTGACAGAGGATGAGATGGTTGGATGGCATCACTGACTCAGTGGACATGAGTTTGAGCAAGCTCTGGGAGTTGGTGATGGACGGGGAAGCCTGGCGTGGTGCAGTCCATGGGGTCCCAGAGTCAGACATGACTTAGCAACTGAACAGCAACAATAGAATAACTTTCAGTGATTTTGATTGAGATGGCACTGACCTACAGAGCAAGCTGGAAGAGCTGACGTCATGACAATATTGAGTCTTCTTTTCCATAAACATAAAATATTTTTCCAATAATTTAGTTATTCTTTGAGTTTTTTCATTGAAGTTTTATAGTTTTTGTCATAGAGATCTTGTACATATTTTGTTAGATTTATACTTAACTATTTCATTTTGAGGCATGCTAATATAAATGTTATTGTGTTTTTAATCTCAAATTCCACTTATCCATTGCTAGTATATCCAGAAACAGTTGACTTTTGTGTGTTAACTTTGCATCCTGTAACCTTGCTAAAATTGCTTATTAACCTCACGCACAAAATTCTTAGTTATAAGAATTTTTTGTTGTTGTTGATTCTTTTTTAAATTTTTTCCTGTAGGCAATCACGTTACCCATGAGCAAAACCAGTTTTATGTCTTCCTAACCAGTCCTTATGTCTTTTATTTCCTTTTCTTGTGTTACAAGAAATGTTGTATACTGTTGACAAGGAATGATGAGAGAGGACATCCTTGAGCATGATGTTAGCTGTAATTCTTTTGGTAGATATTCTTTATCGAGTTGAGGAAATTCTCCTCCATTATATTCACTGAGAGTTCTTATCATGAATGAGTACTTGCGTGTGTGCTTGCTTAGTCGCTCAGCCGTGTCTGACTGTGTGCGACCCCATGGACTGTAACCCACCAGGCCCCTCCGTCCATGGGATTCTGCAGGCAGGCATGCTGGCGTGGGCTGCTGCGCCCTCCCCCAGGGGGTCTCCCCACCCAGGGGCTGAGCCCGCGGCCCCTGTGGCTCCCGCACCAGCAGGGGCGCTCTTCACCGCCGGTGCCACTGCTCGTCAGATGTTTTCCCTGCATTGACTGAAAGGATCTTGCAATTTTCCTTCTTTAGCCTGTTGATGTGATGGAGTCTTGATTTTTGGATGTTGGACCAGCCTTGCGCACCTGGGATAATCCTGCCTGGTTGTCGTGTATAACCCTTTCTGCGTGTTGTTAGGTTCACTGTGCCGAACGCTCTGCTGAGAATCTTTGAATCTGTGCTCGTGAGAGATTGGTCTGTGGTTTTCTCTTCTTGTGATGTCTTTGTCTGGCTTTTGTGTGAGGAAATGCTGGCCTCATAGAGTAAGTTAGGTAGTGTTCCTCCTGCTGCTGTTTTCTGGAAGAGTTTGCAGGGAACTGGTATAACTTCTTCCTTGAATGTTTGATAGAAGCTGCCAGAGAACCCTTCTGGGCCTAGTGCTTTCTGGTGTTGAAGGTTATTAATTATTGACCTAATTTCCTAATAAATATAGGCCTACTCAGGTTGTCTCTCTCCTCTTGTGTGAATTTCGGCAGATTGTGTCTTTCAGAGGACTGGCTGATCTGATCCAGGCGGTCCGCGTTGTGGGCGCGAGGTCCGCATGTGGGCACAGAGCTGCTATGGTGCCCCTTACGGTCCTTTAATCTCCACAGCATCTGCAGTGATGCTGCTCTTTTGTGCATGGGGTTAGTAATTTGTTACCAATCTCTTTGTTTCCTGGTTAGCTGAGATAGAGGTGGTCGCTTTTTTTGGTTGCACCACTTGGCATGTGGGGTCTTCATTCCCCAGCCAGGGATCAAATTCGCACCGCCCACATTGCAGGTGCAGAGGCTTAGTCACCAGAAGTTTGAGGCTTCAAACTCCAAGGGAAGTTTGAGGCTTATCAATTTTATTGATCTTTTCAAAGAACTAGCTTTCAGTTTTGTTGATTTTTCTCTATTGATTTCCTGTTTGCAGTTTCGTTGATTTCTGCTCTCATTTTTACCGTTTCCTTTTTCCTACTTACTTTGGATTTAATTTGCTTTTCTTCCTTTAGTTCCCTAGCTGGACGCTTAGATCACTGACATCCGCTCTTCCTTCTTTTCTGGTTTGTGGTCAGAGCTGTAAATCTCCCTCTAAGCATTGCTTTCGCTGCATTGCACACACTGAGTTGTTTTTTCATTTTCATTTAGTTCAATATATTTTAAATTTCTCTTGAGTTATTCTGTGACCCATGCGTTACTTAGAGCTGTGGTAATCCCCAGGTAATTGGGGATTTCCCAGCTATATTTCTGTAACTGATTTCTAGCTTACTTCTGTTGTAGCCCAGGAGCAGATACTGTATGACTTCTGCTCTTTTAAGTTTGTGAAGAGGTGGCTTGTGGCCCAGAACGTAGTTTATGCTGGTGAGTGTTCTGTGTGAGCTTGAGAAGACGGTATAGCGGGCCATTTTCACGTGAACTAGCCTGACGATCCATGGTGTTGTTAAGCTCAGCTGCATTCTTGCAGACTTCCTGTCTGCTGGGTCTGTTTCTGGTAGAAGCTGTGAAAGTCTCCTGCTGCGTAGCGGACTCATCTGCTTTCCTTATAGCTGGGTCAGTTTTTGTCCCTTGTGTTTTGATGGTCTGTTGTTAAGCATTTATGCATTATGTATTGGACTGTTACACAATGGAGATAGTGACAGACTTTGTTTTTTGGGCTCCAAAATCACTGCAGATGGTGACTGCTGCCATGAAATTAAAAGATGCTTGCTCCTTGGAAGAAAAGCTATGGCAAACCTAGACAGCATATTAAAAAGCAGAGACATCACTTTGTCAACAGAGGTCCATGTAGTCAAAGCGGTGGTTTTTCCAGTGGTTGTGCCTGGATGTGAGAGCTGGACCATAAAGAAGGCTGAGTGCTGAAGGATTGATGCTTCTGAGCTGTGGGGCTGGAGAAGGCTTGACAGTCCCTGGACTGCAAGGAGACCCAGCCAGTCCACCCTAGAGGAGATCAGTCCTGAATATTCCTTGGAAGGATTGATGCTGAAGCTGAAGCTCCAATACTCGGGCCACCTGGTGTGAAGAGCTGACTCACTGGAAAAGGCCCTGATGCTGGGAGGGATTGAAGACAGGAGGAGAGGGGACGACAGAGGATGGGGTGGTTGGATGGCGTCACTGACTCAACGGACGTGAGTTTGAGCAAAATCTGGGAGAGAGTGAAAGACAGGGAAGCCTGGCGTGCTGCAGTCCATGGGGTCAGAAAGAATTGGACACAACTGAGTGAGTGAACAGCAACGTTGGATTGTTACGTCTTCTTGGAGAATTGACTCCTTTATCATCGTATTAATATAATACCCTTCTTTACCCCCATGATACTCCTTTTCTAAAGCCTGAATGTCCCTGTCTGCAGTTCCTGTGGCTCCTCCTGCTTTCTTCCGATGAGTGTGAGGGTACGCTCTTTCCCTGCCCACCCACTTTTTCTGTCTTGAAGTGACTGATGGATTTGGCTGTGTCGGGTCTCAGTTGCGGCGCTTTGTGTCTTTGGTTGTGGTGCATGGACTGTTAGTTGCGGCCTGTGGGATCTAGTTCCCTTACCAGGGGGTAGAACTGACCCCCTGCATTGGGAGCAGAGTCTTAGCCACTGGTCCATCAAATAAGTGTCCCCTATCCATTTCAGTTCAGTTCAGTCGCTCAGTCGTGTCTGACTCTTTGTGACCCCGTGGACTGCAGCACAACAGGCCTCCCTGTCCATCACCAACACCTGGAGTTCACTCAAACTCATCTCCATTGAGTCAGTGATGCCATCCAACCATCTCATCTTCTGTCAACCCCTTCTCCTCCTGCCTTCAATCTTTCCCAGCATCAGGGCCTTTTCCAGTGAGTCAGCTCTTTGCATCAGGTGGCCAAAGTGTTGGAGTTTCAGCTTCAGCATCAGTCCTTCCAATGAACACTCAGGACAGATTTCCATTAGGATGGACTGGTTGGATCTCCTTGCAGGCTAAGGGGCTCTCAGGAGTCTTCTCCAACACCACAGTTCAAAGACATCAGTTCTTTGGCACTCACCTTTCTTTATAGTCCAACTCTCACATCCATACATGACTACTGGAAAAACCATAGCTTTGACTAGACGGATCTTTGTTGACAAAATAGTGTCTCTGCTTTTTAATATGCTGTCTAGGTTGGTCATAGGTTTTCTTCCAAGGAGCAAGTGTCTTTTAATTTCATGGCAGCAGTCACCATCTGCAGTGATTTTGGAGCCCAGAAAAATAAAGTCTGCTACTGTTTCCCCATCTATTTGCTGTGAAGTGATGGGACCAGATGCCATGATCTTAGTTTTCTGAATGTTGAGTTTTAAGCCAACTTTTTCACTCTCCTCTTTCACTTTCATCAAGAGGCTCTTTAGTTCCTCTTCACTTTCTGCCGTAAGGGTGGTGTCATCTGCATATCTGAGGTTATTGATATTTCTCCCGGCAATCTTGATTCCAGCTTGTGCTTCTTCCAGCCCAGCGTTTCTCATGATGTACTCTGCATAGAAGTTAAATAAGCAGGGTGACAGTATACAGCCTTGATGTACTCCTTTTCCTATTTGGAACCAGTTTGTTGTTCCATGTCCAGTTCTAACTGTTGCTTCCTGACCTGCATACAGATTTCTCAAGAGGCAGGTCAGGTGGTCTGGTATTCCCATCTCTTTCAGAATTTTCCGCAGTTTATTGTGATCCACACAGTCAAAGGCTTTGACATAGTCAATAAAGCAGAAATAGATGTTTTTCTGGAACTCTCTTGCTTTTTCCATGATCCAGCAGATGCGGGCAATTTATCTCTGGCTCCTCTGCCTTTTCTAAAACCAGCTTGAACATTTGGAAGTTCACGGTTCACGTATTGCTGAAGCCTGGCTTGGAGAATTTTGAGCATTACTTTACTAGCATGTGAGATGAGTGCAATTGTGCAGTAGTTTGAGCAATCTTTTGCATTGCCTTTCTTTGGAATTGGAATGAAAACTGACCTTTTCCAGTCCTGTGGCCACTGCTGAGTTTTCCAAATTTGCTGGCATATTGAGTGCAGCACTTTCAGAGAGCCTTTTCTAAAACCAGCTTGAACATTTGGAAGTTCACGGTTCACGTATTGCTGAAGCCTGGCTTGGAGAATTTTGAGCATTACTTTACTAGCATGTGAGATGAGTGCAATTGTGCAGTAGTTTGAGCAATCTTTTGCATTGCCTTTCTTTGGAATTGGAATGAAAACTGACCTTTTCCAGTCCTGTGGCCACTGCTGAGTTCCCCAAATTTGCTGGCATATTGAGTACAGCACTTTCACAGCATCATTTTTTAGGATTTGAAATATTTAGTTTTTCTTCAAGTTTTTTTTTGGGATGTGGACCATTTTTTAAAGTCTTTATTGAATTTGTTACAATATTTCTTGCTTTATGTTTTGCTTTTTTGACTGTGAGGCATGTGGGGTCTTAGCTAAGAACATGCAATAGAGTTGCACGTGAGAACATGTCAGGGCCATGGGGCAACTGTTAAAGGTACACCGTGCATAATGGGAATGCCAGAAGGAAAAGCGACGTTCACTCTCTCTGTGTCCACAGTATCCACCCAACTGCAGAGCATGTAGTATTGTATGTATTTATTGAGAAAAATCCACGTACAAGTGGACCTATGCTTCAAAGCCATGTTGTTCAAGGGTCAGCTGTGTAATGAACTAGTAAACATTAGTGTTTTCCTGAGTTACGTGAGCCACTCTGGCAAATTACAGTTGTGGGAACTCCTGGTTTGTTGCCAGCTTGGCGGAAGTGTGGGCAGCCTGAGGACCCTCTGCTTGCGGTTGGTGTCTGAAGAGGGGGCCGTCTGGTGGGACTGAGCGCTCTCCCTGTGGGTCTGGTGACAAATGCAGGTGTTTAGTGTCCGAGTTGAGCCGGGACACTTGGTGTCTGAGGAGCTGGAGGAGGATTTGGTGTCAGAGGTATTCAGTGTGCAGCCAGAAAGAGTTTCCCTTTTAAACACTGCACTGCTTTGTGGATAGTGTGAGTGTCTATAACAAAACAATCCCGCTCTCCCTTGCACCCCTGTGCGTGTCACTGGTGGCGTTCATTCCACGCTTGCATGAGCCACGTCATCTAAAGCACTGGTGCTAATGTCATTTTAAACAAGCTTCCCTGTGAGATGAAGACCGACTCAGGCTTCGCTTTGCCTTGACTTTTCCTCTCCCAGAGCTCTCCCTTCCACATCATGTAGCTCTGAGCTGCTGGCCTCCTTCCTTTAACTTCTCTCTAAGGAGCTTCTTCCAACATACCTAGGTCCCCAGGTGACACGTCCCCTCAGTTTTTGTTTCCCGAGAACATCTGCTTTTCCTCACTTTTGAAGCACGGTCTCACAGGGCATGGACTTCTGCGTTGACGGGTTTTTCTCTCCACACTCTACTGCTCTCTTCCTGCCTGCGTGTTTTTGGAGAAGTCTGAAGTAGGCCTTATCTTTGTTCCTCTGCAAATCAAGTGCTGCCTCTGGCTTCCTCCAGGGATGTCTTCATCTTCGGTTTTCTGTAGTTTGCGTCTGGGATGCCCAGTGCCATCTTTTGACGTTCATCCTGGTCGGTGTCCTCTGAGCTTCCTGGGCCTGTGGTTCGGCCTGACCCTGACTTCATTCATTATTGCTTCAGATGTTTCTTCTGTCCCTTTGTCTCCCTTCTGGCGTTCCCGTGACGCACGTTGCACCTTTCATGGTTGCTCCCTGGCCCGTGCGTGTTCTGTTCTGTTTTTATCAGTCGTTTTCCTGTTCCTCTTCTGTTTGGAGCTTGCTATCAATATATCTTCAAGCTCAGACTCTCCCTCAGCTGTGCCCAGGCTGCTGACGAGCTCCTCAGAAGCACCCGTGGTTTCTGGTACACTGGTTTTGGCCTCTAGCATTACTTTCCGTTCTTCCTTACAGTTTTCATCTCTCTGTTTACAGTGCCCACCTGTTTTTACATGCTGTCTCCTTTTCCATTAGAGCCTTAGCATATTCAGTTCAGTTCAGCTCAGTCGCTCAGTCGTGTCCGACTCTTTGCGACCCCATGAATCGCAGCACCCCAGGCCTCCCTGTCCATCACCATCTCCCGGAGTTCACTCAGACTCATGTCCATCGAGTCCGTGATGCCATCCAGCCATCTCATCCTCGGTCGTCCCCTTCTCCTCCTGCCCCCAATCCCTCCCAGCATCAGGGTGTTTTCCAGTGGGTCAACTCTTCGCATGAGGTGGCCAAAGTACTGGAGTTTCAGCTTTAGCATCATTCCTTCCAAAGAAATCCCAGGACTGATCTCCTTTAGGATGGACTGGTTGGACCTCCTTGCAGTCCAAGGGACTCTCAAGAGTCTTAGCATATTACCCATAGTTATTTTAAATTCCAGTCGGATAATTCCAACATCCTCGCCATGTCTGACCCTGGTGCTTGTTCTGTCTCTTCACAGTATTTGTTTTCCTGTTAGCATGCCATATGATTGTCCCTTGACGGGAGGCACGTCGTGCCAGGCCTTTGGTGCCGAGGTGCTCAGGCGTGTGGGCCTGGATGAGGTCTCAGTCTTCATGTGTCTGTGCTTCTGGACTGTGGCCGTCCCTGGCGCGTCTCGGCTTCACCCCTGAGCGCTCAGGGAGACGGGGTGGTGGGAGTAGGCTGGCGCTCTCCCCCCACCGGCGGTGAGGCTCAGATGGCGCCGGCACGCAGGGCTCTGCGTGCCTGGTTCCCCCTGGGGGCAGGCCTTGTTGGCGAGCTCACAGTGGTTCCTTTCCCCTCCCCTGCTGGAGGCCCAAGGCAAGTTTTCTCGGCTGTTTTCTGGGGAACCTGGTCGAGCGCCTGGAGGAGAGCCTCACAAGGCTGAGGGCCTGTGACCTGTCCCTGGAGTTTTCATCCCTCAGACTTGTTCCTTGAGCCTCCACACTTGGGGCCCATGGAGGTTTCCCTCCGTGGGGTTCGTTACTGCACCCCCACCTCTCCACGGGAAGAGGCGAGCACATCTCTCGTGGGTCTGAGAGCCGTTGACAGGAGAAGGCAATGGCACCCCACTGCAGTACTCTTGCCTGGAAAATCCCATGGACAGAGGAGCCTGGAAGGCTGCAGTCCATGGAGTTGCTGGGAGTCGGACACGACTGAGCGACTTCACTTTCACTTTTCACTTTCATGCACTGGAGAAGGAAATGGCACCCCACTCCAGTGTTCTTGCCTGGAGAATCCCGGGGACGGGGGAGCCTGGTGGGCTGCCGTCTCTGGGGTCGCACAGAGTCGGACAAGACTGAAACGACTCAGCAGCAACAGCAGCAGCAGTTGTTAGGACGAGTGGAGTCTTCCCAGCTCCCTCCTTGCTAGACCAGAAGCAGCGTGTCCCCGTGTCGTCACCAGCCTCCTGTTCCTGGCTGCGGGTCAGGGTCTGGGTGAGTCCACGTGCTGCTGGCGGCGCTTTCTCTTCAGTCTCTCTGGAAGAACAAAAAACACAACCAACTTTTATTATGACCCCGCACAGGACAGGGGCAGAGGAAAGCAGGGCGGGCCCGCCTCCCGCAGAGCTCACGCAGCCGCCCGCCCCCACTGCGCCCGCCCCCCGCGCAGCCACGATGCTCAGCGTCCAGCCCCGGGTAGCAAGCCTTCAGTATTTCCTCCCGAAGAGACACAGGCTGCTTTTAAACACAACCAAGCGTCCTGTCCCCGTCCCAGAGGCTGCCGCGATTCTTCAGTCTCCCTGTCCAGGTTGCTCCTGAAGACGCTGAGTGGGGGCGGCTGGTGGGCTCTCAGGCCTCTTCCCTAAAGCCCCTGTCGTCCTTTATCCAGAGACTTTGTGTCCTCATGTCTGACAGCTGGGCTGGCCCCCGCCCCCCGTGGTGGGGGAACCGGGGCCCAGGTCTCGCTCTTGCTCAGGAGGTACGTGGCATCCATCTTTCTCTGTGGGTGTCGGCTGGCAGCCCCGAAGCCCGGGCTTAGACTCCTGCCTCCTTGGCTTTGCAGGGCTGGAACTAGTGACGTAGGCACCGTACCTGTCCTCTCCCCAGGCGGAGCTAGTGGTAAAGAACTCGCCTGCCAATTCAGGAGGCATAAGAGATGCAGCTTCAGTCCCCAGGGCGGGAAGGTCCCCTGGAGGAGGGCATGGCAACCCACTCCAGTATTCTTGCCTGGAGAATCTCACGGACAGAGGAGCCTGGCGGGCTATGGTCCATAGGTTTGCAAAGAGTTGGACACAGCTGAAGGGACTTCCACGCACGCACGCCTCTTCAGAGGTGACTAGTGAGTTTTGTTGATGTTTCTGTTCCATTGTCGTTGTGAACTGTAGACACAGTTCACCCTGGTGTTTCCACGCCCTTGGCACTCACTTTGCGGGTTTTTCTCCTCACAAGACCCTGGGTGTGCTCCTGGGTGTGCTGTGAAGAGCCCCTAGCGCAGCTAGCAGGGAAAGGGCGCCCGACCGGGACGCTTGCCCGCCGGGCCTGTGCCCTGCAGCCAGCCAGCCGCCCCCTTGCGCAGCTTCGCAACGTGGCGTGCGTGTTTGCATTCTGCTCTTGCACTGATGTCCGTCTGTCCTGCGCCAACGGTTTCAGCTTGTTGCCACCCTCTAGGCCTGTCTCCACGGGTGGTCCTCTGAGGGCTGGCGATACCCCGAGGCTGTGCGCCCGCCTGGGGGGCCGTGTGCAGCCTCCTCATAAGCTTGTCTCTCTGCACTCCCTGTCCTGACCCTGTGTTTCCGTTTCTAGGACCCTTCGCTGTTAGATGGCCGGGTGGCGCTTCTCCATGTCCCAGGGGGCACGGTGGTGTTGAAGCAGGGAGACCAGGTGAGGGAAGGTGGAGTCTGCAAGAGCGGCTCACCCAGGACCCAGACCACCCAGACCACCCAGGACCCAGACCACCCAGACCCAGCACTGGCGCTGGCACTGGGCAGACTCAGAGCAGGCAGCCGCCGTGTGGCCCTCTGGACCCAGTGGACACACGGCGTGCGTTCCGCTGTCGCTGAGCGTGGACAGGCTCTTGCCCTCAGGCCTGTGCAGCCGTCTGCAGGCCTGTTGAGGGTCAGTGAGCCCGCCCTCTTCCTGGGGTGTCTGTCCAGCCCAGCGTGGGTGTGTCCATCTGCACACCCACGTTGCTGTTACCAGTCTCACTCAGGAAGTCAGGCACAGGAGGAAGCACTGTGTGTGCCCAGTCCTCAGACCTAATATAGATAGAAAATAATTTTGTTTCTCATAAATGAATGTGGGGCTTCCCAAGTGAGGCTAGTAGCAAAGAATCTGTCTGCCAGTGCAGCAGATGCAAGAGACCTGGTTTCAGTCCCTGGGTCGGGAAGATCCCCTGGAGCAGGAAGTGGCAACCATTCCAGTATTCGTGCCTGGAAAACCCTATGGACAGAGGAGCTTGGCGGGCTACAGTCCATGGGGCTGCGAAGCGTCGGACACAACTGAGCGAGCACAGATGCGTGTAGTTTCTGATCCCTAGAGCCCTGCTCTGCCGGGTGGCAAAGGCCGTCTCTCCAGCCTCCTGTGGTGAGGCCTGCCCTCCCCAGCCCTGTGCCGGCTGGGAGCAGCAGCCCTTCGTCTGCTGGTCGCGCAGCAGTGGTGAGGAAGGCCTTCCCTGCTGTGCGAGCCACTGGCCTGGGTCCCCTTCCTGAGCGGGCTTTCCCTGGAGCACGGCCCCCCGGGCCAGCGCGGAGGAGGTAGACCACCAGCAGCCCTGGAGGGCTGGGTCGGGGGCAAGGAGAGCCAGCCTGGTGGGGACCCTCCCAGGCCTCTTCCCCTCCCCTCTGTCCTTCCTCTCATTCTCTGGGGACAAGACAGGGGAAAGGCCTGTCCTTTTCCTGAGGGAGGCGGGCTGCTGGCTGGCCCCCGGCCATCGGGCCCTGTGGGAAAGCCTGTCCTGGGCCTCCCACAGCACCCAGTACCCTCGAGAGGCTACGCTGGAGCAGGGGCCGCCTCTGCCTGCCCCCAGCTCCTAGAGCCCTGTGGGGCCTGGCACAGCCTGCTTTTCACTTTTTCCATTTCTGACACACTGATCCTTTTCTGCTCAGACCAGGGAGGGGGTCCCACGGGGTGGGGTGAGCAGATGAGGAAGGGTCCTGACGGGTTGCCTCAGACTGGTTCCACAGGCACATCTGCGGACGCTGGGCCCTGAGAATCTGTGCTGTGTGCTGGCGCGGGGTGGGGGAGGCTGTACCACAGGCTTCAGCCGCTTTCAGGGCCGAGCTCATGTCTCCGCCTTGCGCAGTGCTGAGCTGCTGGCATGTTTGCGTGGAGCAACTTGAAGTGTCGGTGACTCCGGGGCTGGGCGGCTGCCGTGGACCAGACGCACAGAGCGGGCTCGTGCCCTGTGGCTGGTGATGAGTGACAGGACATTCCCGGCGAGTCTGGGCCCGGGGCTGGTTGCCAGAGCCGTGCGGTGAAGGCAGCGTGGCGGCCTTCCCACCGCTGGCCTGGGCTCGGGGGCTCTGCCAGCTCCGTCAGCGTCTGTGTTTTGTCAGGACACGAGCATCCTCTTCGTGGTCTCGGGGTTGCTGCACGTGTACCAGCGGAAGATTGACAGCGAGGAGGACACGTTCCTGTTCATGGCACGGCCTGGTGAGATGGTGGGCCAGCTGGCGGTGCTCACGGGCGAGCCCCTCATCTTCACCATCAGGGCCAACCGGGACTGCAGCTTCCTGTCCATCTCCAAGGCGCACTTCTACGCGTGAGTGCCCCGCCGGCCATGGCTCCGCGTGGCTCCTCGTGGCCCTCGAGCGTGTCTGTAGTGTGCGTGCACACCTCTGCGTGGGCCCCGGAGTGAGTGCCCCGCTGGCCATGGCTCCGCGTGGCTCCCTCGTGGCCCTCGAGCGTGTCTCTAGTGTGCGTGCATGCCTCCGTGTGGGCCCAGGGCCTGCTTGTGATGCTGTCTGTGCCATGTGCCTGTGTGTGTGTGTACTTATGGGTCTGCATGTGTCCGTGTGTGTGTACTCACAGTGGTGCCTTGGCTGATGTCACGAGGGACCCTGTACACTAGTCCCTTCCCTCTGGATGTGAGGCTGGTGTCAGCTGCTGTCCTGACATCCCCTGGGATCCTCGGGGGCTCCCACATGCCACCCGAAGCAGAACTTTACGTTTCCCTGACCTGTCTCAGAGACTGGTGACCTCATCTGCCCATTGCTTGGCGGAGTCCCGAGCCCCTCAGGCCCGCATGCTCTGTGGCCCAGTGCAGCCAGGAGCTGAGCACACCCCTGGCCCTGCCCTCCAGAGGCCTCCACACCATAGCGGGCACCTGTGTGGCTCCACACCCCCAGCCTGGTTCACAGTGGCATCAGGAGACAGTGGCTGACGTTTCTGCTGGACCCAGTGGCTTTCCGGGCTCCAGGCCTCCACAATCTCTGCCACTGACCCCTCAACCACACCCTCCCCGTGCACCCTCACT
This sequence comes from Connochaetes taurinus, assembly GCA_006408615.1. Taxonomy (NCBI): domain Eukaryota; kingdom Metazoa; phylum Chordata; class Mammalia; order Artiodactyla; family Bovidae; genus Connochaetes; species Connochaetes taurinus. Next base: position 269,096 of record SJXO01001286.1, read on the forward strand.
GCTTTAGTCTTCTGGCACATCCTGGGGGGCTGGGGTTTTGACCCACTGCGAGCACTAGGCCCTTACACGTGGCATGTGCCCCCAGGCCACTGTGGGCGGTGACTGCTGTGGAGGGGCTCCGGCAGCCCTCCCTGTACCCAGGGGCGTACCCAGGGGGCTGGGGAGCAGGTAGCTGGCCAGGGTCTGCGCTCTGGCCTCACCCTTGGCTCAGTGGGCATTGTGATAAGTGGGGACTGGGGGCACCCGCAGCCTGGAGTGAAGGGGTGGAGGCCGGCGGGGCCAGCCAGGGAGCTGGGACAGGGAATGACTCCAGGACGCCTGGCAGCATCATGCAGAGGCAGCCGGCCGTGGTCCTGAGCGTGGCGCACACCGTGGTGAGGCGGGTGTCCTCCTTCGTGCGGCAGATCGACTTCGCCCTGGACTGGATGGAGGTGGAGGCTGGCCGCGCCATATACAGGTGAGGCCCGCTTCTGGGCGCACCACGAACGGGCGAGGCCCGCCTTCCCGGCGGCGGGCGCAGAGAAGGGCCTCTCTGCTGTGCCTCGGGGGTGACAGGCAGGGGCCTCGCGGCTGCCTCCTGACTTCCGTGCCCACACTGCCCTCAGGCGCGCCCCCTCTTCCCCGGCACAGTCTTCCGCAGGGCCCAGCGGAGCCGCGTGGAGGCAGCGTCCATGAAGGTGTTTGTGTGCCAGGTGCGGGCTCACATGGGCAGCCTCAGGCCCGTGTCCTAATGGCTGAATTCAGGCGTCCACGCTTGCTGGGTCAGACCCGGCTTCACTTCAGTTCAGTCGCTTGGTCGTGTGCGACTCTTTGCGACCCCATGAATCATAGCACGCCAGGCCTCCCTGTCCATCACCAACTCCCGGAGTTCACTCAGACTCATGTCCATCGAGTCGGTGATGCCATCCAGCCATCTCATCCTCTGTCCTCCCCTTCTCCTGCCCCCAATCCCTCCCAGCATCAGGGTCTTTCCCAATGAGTCAACTCAGACCCGGCTTAGAGCTACCAGTTTTGATGGTTTTAAAAATGAAAAGTAAGATCATTATTTAAAGTCGTTTATTTAAAAATCACAATAAACCCTTTACATGTTAGTATACATATTTTTAAATGGAAAATAACGATTTTCCAAAACAAAAAAAATGGAGTGAAAAGAATAGATTCCTTTTTCTGTTTTGCTACGTTTTCTTGGTGGCTCAGACGGTAAAAGCGTCTGCTTGCAGTGCGGGAGACCTGGGTTCTATTCCTGGGTCAGGAAGATCCCCTGGAGGAGGAAATGGCAATCCACTCCAGCACTCTTGCCTGGAACATCCCGTGGACGGAGGAGCCTGGTAGGCTACAGTCCATCGGGTCCCAAACTGAGCGACTTCACTTCACGTTTCGCTGCCTCTGGTGGCCAAGGGCTTCCAGCCAGGTGCCCCGCCCGCCCCCACAGCCTCTGTCCCGCAGGCAGGGGGACAAGTCCGACTGCACCTACATCGTGCTCAGCGGCCGCCTGCGCGCTGTGATCCAGAAGGACGACGGCAAGAAGCGCCTGGCGGGCGAGTACGGCCGTGGACACGCCGCGCCCCTCCCTTCCTTGCTCCTCCCCCTGCACCCCGGGCCCGTTCCCTCACACCCTTTCTCTTCCCCCCTCGGGCGCCCATGTGGGCAGAGGCACAGGCAGTAGAATAGCCCAGGAGTTGCTTCCCACAGGCCGCCATCTAGGAGAGCAGGCCTAGGGTGGGTTCGGCAGCCACCTTTCGGACGGTGGTCCCTCTCAGACCCCAATGCCCTCGTGGGGAGGATGAGGCCCTGGCCTATCTGGGCTGCTGGTGGCAGGCCCACAGCTCTCGCTGATGGTTCCTTCCCCAGCACAGGGTGCTCTGGGTGAGCCCCGTTTCCTCCTGCTCTGGAGAGGCCCTGGGACCCTGCTCTCAGGCCTGCCTCCGGGCCCTGGGGTCAGCCTGTGGCCATAGCACCAGCTCCCGTCCCCAGGTGGAGACGCTCACCCGCCAGGCCAGGGCAACCACAGTGCATGCTATTCGGGACTCAGAGCTGGCCAAGCTCCCGGAAGGAGCCCTGAACTCCATCAAGCGCCAGTACCCGCAGGTGAGGCTGTGAAGTTGTGAAGCCAGAACGCCAAGACCCGGTCGAGACCAAGACTGCTCCCATCAGGCGCGCTGCAGGACCTGCCCCCGCTTCCCCAGACAGCCGTCCCCGCCGGCCTCAGGGCAGGACTGCAGTGCCTGGCAGTCAGCCGGGAGGCAGAATGAGGGCAGCCTGCCCTGCTTCTGGTTTTCTGATGTCACTTCCCTGCTTCTGAGTCATGAGAGTGCAGACAGGGAAGTGGAGAGCCTGCACCTTAGCGCTTTGGAGGAAGAGGCAGGGCTGCTACTGGAGAGTCACAGGAGTGGTCTCTCTGAAGGCTCAGGCCTGCTCCATCCCCATGAGCACATGTGTGAACACATGAAGCAGCCCCCAGGTGATTTATGAAGTTACTGTGACTTTAATACCAAAACTTGATAAAAATAACACAGAAAACGGATCATTTCTTTTAGTACCATAGTTATAGCAGGTCAACTATTAATGCAATAAATATGTGATGGGGTAAGCTGACAGCAGCTTCTCTTCTCAAAACTGATTCCGTACAGCATGCCAGAGCCACGAGAGCAGGCTTCCTGTACAGCACCTCCTCTGCCATCTTGCAGACTGTAGCTGACTGTAACTTTCAGCTGACTTTATCCTCATGCAAAAGTGCTTAGAAGTAAATTATACATACTTTAACATTTCAACTTTATTTACTTGAGTCTGCAACTCAAAAAAATTAGAATTAATATAACCAAAATAGCATTATTATATGTAAAAGATAATTCTTCGTGGATATCAGGTAATACCAGCCCATGTCTGGCCAGAGCCGGCACTCAGCACCACCCAATGACCCTTGGCTCTGGGGAGGTCCCTTGTGGTCTGTCTTTGGGGGTTGTGGCTTCCCCATTTGTCCTGTTTCCTGCCTGAGGAAGACAGGGGCAGCCAGCCCGAGCAAGGTTGCAGGCCACGTGCCTGCCCACCCGCCTGTGACCAGACAGCGGCTGTATCACCATCTGCTGCCCGGAGCAGTTTACAGCCGAGGCAGTTTTGAAACCGTGGGTCTAAGGTGCTTGGCTTTATGGTTTACAGTGTGTGGTTGAAGCCTCTGTTCTTTCTCTGCCCCCAGGTTGTGACTCGACTGATTCGCCTCTTGGGTGAGAAGATCTTGGGCAGCCTCCAGCAGGGAGCTGCGGCAGGTGCGTGCCCAGGCCTGGCACCTGGGAGCCCCGCCCTCCCCGCCTGGAGCCCCTGCCTACCTTGAAACTCCCCCTCACGCAGTGTTAGTTAGAACTTTTGTTTTCAGTTGTCAGACAGGGTGTTTGAAACTATTCCCTTATCCTGGTGTTCCAGGCTTCCTCCTGGTGTCCTCTCCTTTCTGTGTAAAGAGTTCCTTTAATAATAGTTCTTAAATTCTCTGAATTTTCCTACATCAAAGGATGTCTTTAAATTGCCTTCGTTCTGAAGAATACAGGTTGCTGGATGTGCTATTCTGTCTTAACAGCCCTTTTCTTTCAGCACTTGGAACATTCGCCACTTCCCTCTGGCCTCCGTTATGTCTAAAGAGAAACCCAAACTTCAACTTGCTCTCAAGTAGGCATGCATTGCTTCTGTCTGACTGTGTTCAAGATTTCCCCTCATCTTCAGTGTTTAGAAATTTGATTCTGGAATGTTTGGGCATGAATTCCTTTGAGTTTATCTTGTTTGGGGGTTTGGTCATCTTCTTGAATCTGCAGGTTTATTTTATATGCATATGTATGTATGTATGTTATTGCCATGTTTGGGAAGGTCTCAGCCTTTATTTCTTCAAATACTCTCTCAGCCCTGTATTCTTTGTTTTCTGGAAACTCAGAGATGCAGACGTTAGACCTCTTGCTATCATCCCCGAAGTCTCTGGGACGACGCTTGTGTTTTGACTGGTTTCTCCTCTGATGCTCTTTCGGTCTGCCTTCAAGGCCTTTGGCTCTCCCCTCTGTCTTCTTGACTCTGCTCCTAACCCCACCCAGAGAGGTTTCTGTTTCAGTTATTTTATTTCTACATTTGCTTCAAGACTAGCCATGATGGCTGCTTCTGGCTAGCTGTGAGCCACTGTTTTAATACCTTGTCAAGGACCTCCAGAGTCTGTGCCCTGTTCAAGTTGCGATCTTCCTGGCTTTTGGTATGCCTGGTCATTTTGGATTGTATCCCATATTTTGGGTATTATGATGATCTGGTTCCCATTTAAATCTCTTACTTTTGCAGACTCTCAGTGTGCTTGTATTCAGAGCACGGCCTGGCCCTCTTCCCGGCTGTGTCTGAGAGCTAACCTAGTTCCCCAGGCCTCTGCCTCGCTGCACTGGTCTGCTGCACTTGTATGCTCCCCCGAGCCAGTGTGAAGGCTGCCGGGCGTACCGCCGCCTTCTGTTCTCAGAGCCTCTGCTGTGTGCTTCTGGCCATTCTCCCACGTGGGCTCCTTGGGGGTGAGCGCAGGACTTCGCCCAGGGTTTAGAGGGCTCTGTTCTCCATGTCCCCCTCTCTGGACAGGCTGCTGCTTCTGCTTGCTAGTGCTGGTCTTGGAGAGTTGGGGCTCCACCCTCTGTGTCTAGAGCCCAGGCAGGGTTTGCTTAGGGCAGAGGGCCGTGGAAAGTCTCCTGGGAGGCAGCACCACTGGCGGGGGGAAGAAGGGCTCAGGTGGCGGTAGCTGGGTCAGGGCGTGACACTGACACTCTCCCTCTAGTGGAGTGGTCCTCCCACAAGCGGAGGCCCCTGGCCAGTTTGCCCTCCTCTCAGCGCTCCTCTGGGCCTCCTAAGAGCTGCGTCCAGGGGCTTCTTGGAGCTGGTGGCCGTGGGTAGGTGGGATGTGCTGGCTCCATCTCCTTGGCCAGAACCAGAGCATCTCGCAGCTTTTCTTAAAAGCTAAACGAAAGCTATCAGGAGCTGGCGATAAATTCCCCCTCTGGGCCTATTGCAGATGAAAGGTTCTGATGTCACAGGTCGCTGGGAAAGAGAGAGAGGAAGGGACTCCCCACAGAGAAGCTTCAGGAAAGCCAGGGACGGGCCCTCTGCTGCCTTGCGTGCAGCCAGCAGTGGGCTCACAGCCCTCCCTCCTCTTTCCCTGTCCCACATTAGCTCTTGGGAGCCCTGTCTCTGCCTCCTGAGCCCCCATGCTGGCTTCTGGGTCATGCCTTGTGGGGGACCCACCCGCCTGCCTAGGGCCAAGACCAGCAGTCAGAAATGGACAGAACTGGGCCTTCCTGCATGGCCATGCCCTGCCTGGTGAGGTCTGTGTGGGAGCTGGGCTATGGGCAGGGGAGCCAGGAGGAGAGCCCTCAGCATGTCCAGGCCCCAGAAGGCTGGAGCCTGGCTCGGATGTGGCCGGCAGGAAGGGGGAGGCTGCCCCCTCAGCCACCTCCAGGAAAGGAGGAGGTGCCACCAACCAAGAAGGGACTTGGGGATTGGAAATAAGCTTCAGCCAGGGATGTGCTGGTGGAGGGTAGTGACCTCGTGGACATACGTGCCTGCAGGTCCATCGCTGCTGCTGTGGGGCCTCCTGGCCTCACGACTAGAGAATGGGGAGCCTGTGGTCCTAAGGACCCAGCCCTGACCTCTGGCGGGCAGTTCTGTGCCTCACCCCGGGTCTGGAAGCCTGTGCAGACGAGGCGGTAGAAGAGGGTCACCATCGGAAACTCAGGCCGTCACCGTCTCTGGAGGAGGTGGTGGAAGAACTCCAGGAGAGGGTGCAGCCAGAGGGCCCTGGCCCACCTTCCACCCCTTTGCATTTTCTCTGGGCCCCATGGTCTTCTCTGAGTCTGTTCCTGTGTCCCCTTCGGGGGGCCAGTCCTGATGTGTATGAGATGCAAGGCCGCCGCGGTGCGGTTCGCTTTCGGCAGGAAGGCCAGGGCTCTAGTTGTGGAGACCAGGGCAGACCTGGGTGCCCGATTCCCCAGCCAGGCTGCTGCGGCCACGCCATCACCTGGAAACACTCAGGGACACTGAGGCTGTCCCGGCGGCAGCCGGCCCCTCGGGCTAGCGCACACCCCTGTGCTCTGCAGGTCGCCAGTTTGGGTTCCATACTGTGGGCAGCAAGTGGGACTCGGGGAGCCCTGCCAGCAACCTCTCCACGGTGGCCATCATGCCAGTGTCGGAGGACGTGCCCCTCACCGCCTTCACCCTGGAGCTCAAGCATGCCCTCAGCGCTATCGGTAAGCCCTGCCCGAGGCTACCTGAGGTCCCCTGGGCCCCCTCCTCTTCCTGCCTTTCAGTCCTTCCAGGTTCTCCCGGAAGAGCGCTCAGCGTTGCCCGCAAGGCTGATAACCCTGGGTGGGGCTGGGGGGTGCGGCGCTGGGGAGGGGACCGTCACAGTGAGACAGAGCCTCCAGACAGTCTTGATGGGGAGGCCCGACGCCGCAGGAGCTGGTACGAGTCGCACTGCACTCCTCCCAGCTGAGCCCACAGGGGCCCCTGAGCCCCGCAGAAGCCCGCCTTGGGGTGGGTGCCTACTGCTGCCGGGCCGCTTGGAGAGCACACCTGCAGTGGCTGGGGCCGGCTGGCGAGGCGGGGCACCCTCAGTTAGGGTCCGGCAGCTTGCGTCTTGCTCCCAAGCTCCTGACAGCTGGGGAGTTTGGGGCTCAAGAACAAGAAACACTGAAATTCTGGAGAATTCTTAGGAATTCTCCAAATCATAAAGCACTCCATATTCTTAACACTTTACTCCTGTTTTTATATAACTGTGAGTGATCTTAGTAATAGACAACAAGACAATTTTCTGAGACAGGGCTATTTTAATGGCTTCAAGGGGTAATAGAAGGCGTTGAATAAATGCCAAACAAAAATGATTTACAAAATTGAGCTATTATAAATATTCAATATTTAAAAGTAATTCTCCAAGTGAAAATTTAAGTCACAGAAAGCATTCATTTCCGTTAGTCTCAGTCTCTGTTTCATAACGAATGTTCCGGATCTGGAAACCTCCGTTTGTTTTCAGTGCGGTCGGTCAGACTGTCCAGGGCGCATCAAAAGGCCTGCAGTTGCACAGGGCAGATGTGTGATTCAGAATAAAGCTTGTTCCCTTTGAAAAAAACTTTTATTTTGAAATAATTATAGACTCATAGCAAGTTATAAAAAGAGTGAAGAGGGAGCCATGTGCCAGCCCCCACCCCAGTCGTGTAGCCACAGCACAGCAGCCAGACCAGGAAACTGGTGTCCGTGCAGTGCACTCAGGCGACTGCATGTGTGTCCCTGTGAATTCCTGTTTCTGCGAGAAACTGGGGTCATAACGGTCTGTACTGAGCTGTTGGTGGCGTTGGGTGCCAGTGGCGTCCCAGGGATGTGAGGAGGAAGCAGCCTCCTGCCTTGTTCCTGGTCTTGAGGAAAAGCTTTCAGTCCTTTGTCTTTGAGTAGGGTGTTAGCTGTCAGTCTCTCACGGAGGGCCTCTTAACATGTTAGGAAGGTTTCTTTCTGTCCATATTCTGCTGAGAGTTTATGTCGTAAAAGGTGTTAAATTTCGTCCGTGCTTTTCCTGCGTCAGTTGAGATGGTCGCGTTTCCCCTTTGTTCTGTCGGTGTGGTTCAGCACACGGGTCGACACTCGTGGACTGAGTCACCCTGCACTCCAGGAGCGAGCCCCGCCTGGCCTGGTGTATAGTCACCCTGTACTCCAGGAGCGAGCCCCGCCTGGCCTGGTGTATAGTCACCCTGCACTCCAGGAGCGAGCCCCGCCTGGCCTGGTGCTGAGCCCTTCCTGCACTCCAGGAGCGAGCCCCACTTGGCCTGGTGTGTAGCCCTTCCTCCCGCTGAGTGCGGTCAGCTCGGCTCTCGCTCGTGTCGGGGCAGCTCGTCTGTAGTTTCTTGGGGTGTCTTGGCCCCCCGTGACTTGGGTCGGGGGGCACTGATGCTAGCTCCATGGAATGAGTCAGGAAGTGCTCCCTCGGAGTCAGTATTTTGGAAGACTTTGAGGAGGACTGTGATTAATCTTTCTTCTAATGTTTGGTAGAGGATTTTCCCTGGTGGTCCAGTGGTTAAGAATCGGCCTGCCAGTGCAGGGGTGACAGGTTCCTCCCTGGTCCGGGAAGACTGCACGTGCTACAAGGCAGCTCAGTCCATGCCCCACAACTACCGAGCCCGAGCTCGGACCTCAGCGCTGCAGCGCCTCCAGGCTGCGTCCCGTAGAGCCCAGGCTGCACAGAAAGGGAAGCCTGTGCCCCACAGCCAGAGAGTGGGTCCCGCTCGCCGCAGCTGGAGAAGGCCTGGGCCCAGGAGCACAGCCCCCGCGTGGCTCTGGGCCTGTGTTTAGCTTGAGATTCTTCTGGTTACTTAAGGTACAAAGCCAGCTGTTGATCAGAGATCTTTCTTCTTCCCCCGAGGAGGCACCTATAGCTATGAGCTTCCCTCCTAGCAGGGCTTCCGCTGCGTCCTGTGCATTCTGGAATGCTGCGCTTTTGTTTTCACTTGTTTCAAGATATTTCCTCATTTCTTGGTGATTTCTTTGACTCATTGGTTGTTTAAGCATTTAATTTCCATATGTTTGTGAATTTTCCATTTTTATACCATTGTGATCAGAAAAGATACTTTATGTAGATCCCATCTTTACCTACCTCCTGAGGAACTTGTATACAGGTCAAGAAGCAACAGTTAGAAGAACTGGATGTGGAACAACTGACTGGTTCAAAATTGGGAAGGAGTGCATCAAGGCTGTGTATTCTCACCCTGCTTACGTAACTTGCATGCAGAGTACATCATGCTAAATGCTGGGCTGGATGAACCACAAGCTGAAATCAAGATTGCCAGGAGAAATATCAACAAACTCAGATATGCAGATGATACAACTCTAATAGCAGAAAGTGAAGAGGAACTAAAGAGCCTCTTGATGAGAGTGAAAGAGGACAGTGAAAAAGCTGGCTTAAAAGTCGACATTCAGAAAACGAAGATCACGGCATCCGGTCCCATCACTTCATGGCAAACAAATGGGGAAAAACTGGAAACAGTGACAGACTGTAATTTCTTGGCTCCAAAATCACTGCAGATGGTGACTGCAGCCATGAAATTGAAAGACACTTGCTCCTTGGAAGAAAAGTTATGACAAACATAGACAGCATATTAAAAAGCAGAGACATCACTTTTCTGACAAAGATCCGTCTAGTCAGAGCTATGGTTTTTCCAGTGGTCATGTATGGATGTGAGAGTTGGACCATAAAGAAGGCTGAACGCCCAAGAATTGATGCTTTCAAATTGTGATGCTGGAGAAGACCCTTGAGAGTCCCTTGGACTGCAAGGATATCAAACCAGTCAAACCTAAAGGAAATGAACCCTGAATATTCATTGGAAGGACTGATGTTGAAGCTCTAATAATTTGGCCACCTGATGGGAAGAACCAGCTCACTGGAAAAGACCCTGATGCTGGGAAAGATTGAAGGCGGGAGGAGAAGGGGCTGACAGAGAATGAGATGGTTGGATGGAATCACTGACTCAATGGGCATGAGTTTGAGCAAACTCCAGGAGATAGTGAAAGACGGGGCAGCTTGCCTGACATGCTGCAGTCTGTGGAGTTGCAAAGAACTGGACCCAACTTAGCTACTGGACAACAACAGCAGAAGGCCTGTGGCCCAGCAAACAGCCTCTTCTGGAGGAAAGGGAGCGCGTGGTGTGTTGTGCTGCTGGGCGTTTGCAACTGTGAGGCAGTGTCCCATGTAGCTTGAATCTGCATTTCCCAGCAGCTGAAAAGTCTGTCTTGCCGCCACTGGGATCCCTTCTTCTGAGTGCCTGTCAAGTTGCCCACTGTTTTGTTGGGCTGTTATCTTTTCCTTGTCAATGGGCAGTCTGGATACAGTTGCTTTTTTTGGATAAAAATGCAGATATCTTTCCCTCTGTGGCTTGCTTTTTTATTCTTTTACTGATGTCTTTTGACAAATGCTTCCTAGGTGGCACCAGTGAGAAGGAATCCACCTGCAGTGCAGGAGACACAGATTCCAGCCCTGGGTCTGGAAGGTGCCCTGGAGGTGGAGGCGGCAGCCCGCTCCAGGGCTCTGGCCCAGAGATGCCCGTGGACTGGCGGGCTGCAATCCACGGGGTTGCCAAGAGTTGGGCATGCAGCACGCATCTAGTTCACTGACTCTGACAAATGCGATTTGTTAATTCTAATGTGGGCCAATTTATTTATCTTTTTTTTCCTATATTGTTACTGAATTTTGCATTTTATTGAAGAAATTTCATCCTATCCCCAAGTCATGAAGAAGTTCTTTTAAAAACATTATGGTATTACCTGTCAAGTTTAAGATCCACTGGGGATGGTTTTGATTATGAAATGGATAGAGTCAGGACGCATTTTTCTGTAGGTGCCTCAGCTGACCCAGAGCCCTCACTCAGAACCACTGGTCCCTGCCCTGAGGGTTCCTTTGCTGAAAGATGATCACATTTGTGAAGGGTGTTTGTAGAGAGAGGATCTAGGCCGATGGCTTCAGGGTGTCAGCCACTTCCTCTGGCTTCCGCAGTTTGGAGGAGAGGCTGTGTCACAGCCAGGCTGACAGTGACTCTCCAGGCCTGAGCAGCCCCCATGGAGCCGACTCGGAGCACCTGGGAGGCCTCCTATATCCATGCACTACCCTGGTCTGTCCATGGCCTGGGCCTTAGGCAGACCCCTCCCAGGGACAGGCTGGTCACCACATTCCTAACTGGCCAGGGCTGTAGCCAGCGCCTGGCGAGCCCAGAGCACTCCCAGGGGCTCCACACTTTCCCAGGGGCCTCCTCAGAACCCTCGAGTCCAGGCAGAGGCCTAGAGCAGATGTGCACCGAGGGTCAGAGAGAGCAGCCCCATCCTCGGGGCCTCAGGCAGGGCTCCTCGGTGTTCCCACAGCAGACACGGCCTGCCTGTCCCGTCTCGTCCTAGACTTCCAAGAGGTGAACGGAGCTAGTCACTGCAGCGCCCAGGAGTGCCCGCCCTCGCTGGCTGAGAGCCCCTGCAGCCCCGAGAGGGCTCCCTCCCTGTCAGGCCCTGTGGGTGCCCGACCCCCGAGACAGGAGTGCGGCCTCAGTGGGACCAGCACCCTCTGTCCCGACCCCCAGAGGAGTTGCTCCCCCACTTCCACAGGCTTCTGCCTTGGAGTCAGAGCTGCTCCCCTGCAGGTCAGACCAGTGGCCGCCTCACAGCCACCGCCCTGTGGTTTAGTTCAGTCGCTCAGTTGTGTCCGACTCTTTGCGACCCTGTGGACTGCAGCACTCCAGGCCTCCCTGTTCATCACCAGCTCCCAGAGCTTGCTCAAACTCATGTCCATCGAGTTGGTGATGCCGTCCAGCCACCTCATCCTCTGTCCTTCCCTTCTCCTCCCGCCTTCAGTCTTCCCCGGCATCAGGGTCTTTTCCAGTGAGTCAGTTCTTCACGTCAGGTGGCCAAAGGACTGAAGATTCCGCTTCAGCATCCGTCCCACCAGTGAATGGTCAGGACTGATCTCCTTTAGGATGGACTGGTTGCACCTCTTTGCTGTCCAAGGGACTCAGGAGACTTCTCTAGCACCACAGTTAAAAAGCGTCAGTTCTTCGACACTCAGCTTTCTTTATGGTCCAACTCTCACATCCATACACGACTGCTGGAAAAACCATAGCTTTGACTAGACAAATCTTTGTCAGAAAAGTGATGTATCTGCTTTTTATGGTCATAACTTTTCTTCCAAGGAGCAAGTGTCTTTCAATTTCATGGCAGCAGTCACCATCTCCAGTGATTTTGGAGCTCAAGAAAATAAAATCTGTCACTGATTCCATTGTTTCACCATCTGTTTGCCATGAAGTGATGGAACCAGATGCCATGATCTTAGTTTTTCGAATATTGACTTTTAAGCCAGCTTTTTCACTCTCCTCTTTCACTTTCATCAAGAGGCTCTCTAGTTCTTCATTTTCTGCCATAAGGGTGGTGTCATCTACATATCTGAGGTTATTGATATTTCTCCCAACAATCTTGAGTCCAGCTTGTGCTTCATCCAGCCCAGTGTTTCTCATGATGTACTTTACATGTGAGTTAAATAAGTAAAGTGACAATATACAGCCTTGATGTACTCCTTCCCCAATTTGGAACCAGTCCATTGTTCCATGTCTGGTTCTAACTATTGCTTCTTGACCTGCATGGAGATTTCTCAGGAGGCAGGTAAGGTGGTCTGGTATTCCCATCTCTTTAAGAATGTTCCACATTTTGTAGTGATCCACACAGTCAAAGGCTGTGGCATAGTCAATAAAGCAGAAGTAGATGTTTTTCTGGAATTCTCTTGCTTTTTCCACATTCCAACGGATGATGGCAATTTGATCTCTGGTTCCTCTGCCTTTTCTAAATCCAGCTTGAACATCTGGAAGTTCTCAGTTCATGTACCAGCTTGGAGAATTTTGAGCATTGCTTTGCTAGTGTGTGAGATGAGTGCAATTGTGCAGTAGTTTGAGCAGTCTTTGGCATTGCATTTCTTTGGGATTGCAATGAAAACTGACCCTTTCCAGTCCTGGGGCCACTACTGAGTTTTCCAAATTTACTGGCATATTGAGTGCAACACTTTCACAGCATCACCTTTTAGGACTTGAAATAGCTCAGCTGGAATTCTATCACCTCTACTAGCTTTGTTTGTAGTGATGCTTCCTAAAGCCCACTTGGATTCGTGCTCCAGGATGTCTGGCTCTAGATGAGTATTCCACCCTGTAGAACATGACCTTATTTTGTATGCTGTCAGGAAAGCAGACACTTCCAGCTAAACACAGGCAGTGGCTTCCTGTCTCTCCCCTTGAGATTGTAAGCCCTCAGGGAAGTCCAGACGCCACTGCAGGGGGGCCTGGGCTCCTCCCGCTGCCGCGGACTTCCTCATCCTCAGGGCGGTCCAGCAGCCTTCCTGACCCTGAGGCCACTGTCTCAGCTTTTGTCCCCGCCCCTGGCAGCTCTCCTGGTTGAGCAGATGTGTCTGTGCAGACAGCAGCTCCCTTCTGCAACAGATCTTCCTGACCCAGGAATCGAACCGGGGTCTCCTTCATTGCATGCGGATTCTCTACCAGCTGAGCTATCAGGGAAGCCCAAAGGGAAGGTGAAAGTCACTCAGCTGTGTCCAACTCTTTGCAACTCCATGGACTATACAGTCTGTGGAATTCTCCAGGCCAGAATACTGCGTGCCTAGCCTTTCCCTTCTCCAGCGGATCTTCCCATCCCAGGGATCGAACCCAGGTCTCCGACACTGCAGGCGGGTTATTTACCATCTGAGCCGCCCTGTGGGTGGAAGGACAAGCTGACCCCAGAGATGGCACGTGAGAGCCTGCACTGCACCCTGGTGGACCGCGTCTGCTGGAGTCCAGCCCGCCGCTGACTTGGGCTGGGGAGGTTGTCTGATTCTGCATTTTACAAGCTTATGCTTCCCCTGCCCCCAACACACACACAGTTTCAGAGCTGCAGAAATTCAAGCCCAGTGTGTACAGAGGAGGAGACTGAGGCTCAGAGAGGCTGCCTGTCCCTGCACCTGGCGCAGCCCTTCCCTTGGCACACTGCAGAAGGGTCACCTGCCTGGAGGGTCTCCTCAAGGCCACAGGCACTTCCTCGAGAGCTGTGAGAGGTTTACTGCTTTCCCAAAAAGCAGATTCCAGGAGGAGGAAGGGCCTCTCCTGTCCTCCAAGGTGGGCTGCGGGCAGTTTTCTGCATCTGGTGGTTGTTTTTAGGCCCTGCCCTGCTGCTGACCAGTGACAGCATAAAACAGCGCCTTGGCTCCGCTGCTCTGGACAGGTACGAGGCCTCCGCGTGGGAACAGCCTGGCTGAGCCCGGCCTCCTGCTCGCAGGGGCCCCTGCCCAGCCACGAAACCCACCAGGGTGTCTGTGCCTTCCAGTATCCACGAGTACCGGCTGTCCAGCTGGCTGGGTCAGCAGGAGGACATCCACCGGATCGTGCTCTACCAGGCGGACAGCACGCTCACGCCCTGGACCCAGCGCTGCATCCGGCAAGCGGACTGCATCCTCGTTGTGGGCCTGGGCGAGCAGGAGCCCAGGGTCGGCGAGGTGAGCCGGGGTCGCGAGCGCGGCAGTGGGCGGGGCTTCGGTGGTGGGGCTGGCTAGTGGGCGTGGTCTCAGCAGCAGGCTGGGCAGGTCCTGGCTAGCGTGGCCCTCTCTTTTCTCAGACCCGGGTTGTCTTTTTTTCTTTGAATGAGGTATTTCAAGAACTCAGGAAGGGATGAATAGTAAAAGCAAACACCCAGACATTTGCTCTGCACATTTTGAAAACATTTTGCTGTGGTTACTCTGGTGGTGTTTCAGCAGGAGCAGGCGGATAGCTGTGGTTTTTCCAGTATCCTGTGTGGATGTGAGAACTGGACTGTAAAAACAGCTGAACGCCAAAGAACTATTGCCTTTGAACTGTGGTGTTGGAGAAGACTCTTGAGAGTGGACTGCAAGGAGATCCAACCAGTCCTAAAGGAAATCAGCCCTGAGTATTCACTGGCGGGACTGATGCTGAAGCTGAAACTCCAGTCCTTTGGCCACCTGACGTGAAGAACTGACTCACTGGAAAAGATGTGACTGCTGGAAAAACCATAACTGACTAGATGGACCTTTGTGGCGAAGTGGTCTCTCTGCTTTTTAATGCGCTGTCCAGGCTTGCCATAGCTTTCTTTCCAAGGAGCAAGTGTGCTTTGGTTTCATGGCTGCAGTCACTGTCTACAGTGATTTTGGAGCCTAAGAAAATAAAATCTGTCACTGCTTCTAGTTTTTCCCTTTCTGTTTGCCATGAAATGATGGGACTGGATGCCATGATCTTAGGTTTTTTGAATATTGAGTTTCAAGCCAACTTTTTCACTGTCCTCTTTCACCCTCATCAAGAGGCCCTTTGGCTCCTCTTCACTGTCTGCCATTAGAGTGGTATCATCTGCATATCTGGGGCTGTTGTTGTTACTCCTGGAAATCTTGATTCCAGCTTGTGGTTCATCCATTGCAGCAGTTTGCATGATGAACTCTGCATATGGGCTTCCCAGCCAGCTCAGAGGTAAAGAATCCTCCTGCAATGCAGGAGCTACGGGTTTGATCCCTAGGTCAGGAAGATCCCCTGGAGAAGGGCATTGCAACCCACTCCACTATTCTTGCCTGGAGAATCCCATGGACAGAGGAGCCTGGTGGGCTATAGTCCTTGGGATCACAAAGAATCGTACACGACTAACGGGACTTGGTAAGCACGCATGCACGCTGCGAATAAACTGAATAAGCAGGGTGACAGTACACAGCCTTGTTGTATTCCTTCCCAATTTGGAACCAGTCAGTTGTTCCATGTAAGGTTCTAACTTGTCTTTTGACCTGCATACTGGTTTCTCAGGATGCAGGTAAGGTGGTCTGGTATTCCCATATCTTTAAGAATTTTCCACAGCTTGTTGTGATCCACACCATTCAAGGCTTTCGTGTAGCCAACGAAGCAGAAATAGGTGGTTCTCTGGCATTTCCTTGCTCTTTGTACGATCCAGCGGGTGTTGGCAGTTTGACCTCTAGTTCCTCTGCCTTTTCTGAGTCCAGCTGGCACATCTGGAAGGTCTCAGTTCACACACTGCTGAAGCTGTACCGTCTGGAAATCCCTTTTTCCTCAGTGCTCACACTTCTGAGTTTTATCCACATTGTTTTACTCGGCTTATGGCTGTTTAGTTTCTATTTGTGAATGCCCCACCATCTGTCTGTTCTGTCAGCGGACTGTGAACGTTCTTCACTACACGCGTGTGCAAGGGTGCCTTCAGGGCGCCACCTACAAAAGCTGCCGAGCCAGAGGCTGTGTCTTCAGGTTCACAGAGCTGCCAGACCCACTGCCGTCAGCGGTGTTGCCAGGCAATGCTTGGGGCCCCGTGCTCATCGCCCTGCACCCGGAGTCCCACCGTCTCCAGCTTCCCGGGCGACAGGTGGCGTCATCACCTCTTTGCTTTGTGTCCATCCTCTGTTCTCACCTCACGTTCTGCCCCATCCTGGGTCAGCTACAAACTCGTCATCTCTGCTGTGGGTTCCAGTTCTGTCAGGAGCGGCGCCGCTTTGCCGAAGAAGGTTGCAGCGTGTGTTCACGAGGCCATGTTAGAGAAGCAGAGGGCGGTGCCCTCCCTGCCTGCAGGCCCCCAGAGCTCAGCGGGCACGCAGCTGCAACCCCCTGGGCCCGGCTTCACAGAGGAAGGGCCCAGCTTCACAGAGGAAGGGCCCAGCACACTACAGCCAGGCTGGTGCCGCAACCCATGTGGGCTGATGGGCGAGGTGGCGTCCAGCCTGGGGCTGCCGTAGGCCGGGGCTCTGCTGGGCTGGCTGACTCGCGGCTCCACTTTCCCTCAGCTGGAGCGGATGCTGGAGACTTCGGCCGTGCGCGCCCAGAAGCAACTGGTACTGCTGCACCGGCAGGACGGGCCCGCACCGGCCCGCACCGTGGAGTGGCTCAACATGCGGGGCTGGTGCTCTGGCCACCTGCACCTCTGCTGCCCTCGCCGAGTCTTCTCCAGGAGGAGCCTGCCCAAGCTGGTGAGCTGGGGCCCCGGGGCCTGCCTCCTGCCCTCCCTCTACCTCTGACCCCAGCCCGCAGCACTGATGGGGCTCTCAGTTCTGCTTGAGCCTGACTGTTGTATGGCGGCACCACTGATGGAGGAGCCTCCACTTGGTGCCAGAGCCGAGCCCAGGGGCCTCAGGTTGGCCCTGCCTTCTCCTTTGGACAGAAAAAGCTGCAAATCCTGAGGCCCCTCTCCCTTGGGGTCCTCACCCTGGAGACTGGGCACGGGCCACAGTGGGAGCTGGGGCCCTGCAGCACGGTGGACACAAGCTGACCGTGGTGTCGACACCCAGGCATCCAGGCCCCGCACACCCTCTGCGTGGGGTGGCAGGTGTCGGTGAGGCCCAGGGCCGTGGGGCCCTCCCAGGTGAGCCCAGGCGCTGAGGTGCTGATGGCTCAGCTCAGAACCACCGGCATGTCCCGGAGACAGCTTTGGGTCAGGAGTTGGGGAGAGCAGAGGGTCAGGTCAGCTCTCTCTGCTGGCCTCTCTTACAGGTGGAGCTGTACGAGCGGGTCTGCCAGAGGCGCCCAGACCGGCACTCGGACTTCTCCCGCCTGGCGAGAGTGCTGACCGGCAATGCCATCGCCTTGGTCCTTGGGGGAGGGGGAGCAAGGTGAGTCCCTCTGCTTCCCATGCCCTTCCCTGGATGTGGGTGTGTGGATGTGTGGGTGTGTGTAGAAGCATGGGCAAGAGTGTGTGTACGTGGCTGTGTGTATGGGCATGTGTGTAGGTGAGAGAGCGTGGGTGTGTGTTCATGGCTGTGTGTGTGTAGGTGAGAGAGCGTGGGTGTGTGTGCATGGCTGTGTGTGTGTAGGTGCAAGGGCGTGGGTGTGTGTATGGGCATGTGTGTAGGTGAGAGAGCGTGGGTGTGTGTGCATGGCTGTGTGTGTGTAGGTGCGAGGGCGTGGGTGTGTCTGCTTGGCTGTGTGTGTGTAGGTGCGAGGGCGTGGGTGTGTGTGCATGGCTGTGTGTGTGTAGGTGCGAGGGCGTGGGTGTGTGTGCATGGCTGTGTGTGCGTAGGTGCAAGGGCGTGGATGTGTGTTCATGGCTGTGTGTGTGTAGGTGCAAGGGCGTGGATGTGTGTTCATGGCTGTGTGTGCGTAGGTGCAAGGGCGTGGGTGTGTGTGCATGGCTGTGTGTGCGTGGCTGTGTGTGTGTAGGTGCATGGCCGTGGGTGTGTATGCATGGCTGTCTGTGTAGGTGCATGGCCGTGGGTGTGTGTGCATGGGCATGGGGGCGTGTGTGTGCGTGGCTGTGTGTAGGTGCATGGGCGTGGGTGTGTGTGTGTGGCTGTGTGTTTGTGTGTGTGTGTGCGTGGGTGTGGGCATGGGTCCCTGTGTGCTGCCCACGCACAGCTGTGACCCTCCACGAAGGCCGCAGAAGAGCGTGTCTCTTCCTGACGGCCCCCTCTTTCCTCTGGCCTGCAGGTGAGCCTCTCTCCGCTTTACGAAACAGGGATCTGCTCTGCTCACAACCCTCTGAAGCAGCCTTTGGCTCCTTGGGCTGGTGGGTGGGTTCCTTTCAGGATGCTGAGCCCAAACAGCTTGAACCCGATTGTCCTGACACTTGCTGCCCTTCTCCTGACATGTGTTAAAGAGAAATTTACACGTGGGGCAGAAGTGGAGCGGCAGGTGTGTGGTGAGGGTGCGACAGGCCCAGGCCGCCAGCTGAAGCAGCGGTGCATGGAGGGGTAGGGCAGCATCTGTACTGGATCCCTGCTCCCCGAGGGCGGGTCGCAGGGCCAGGGTGCCCTGCAGGCTGGAGCTCACACCCCTGGCCGCAGTGGACATCAGGGCACTCCCTGGGCCGGCCACCTGTCCCTGGGGCCCACTGGAGGGGCCTGGCTTACCACCTCCCTTGGCCAGAGGACACCACTTCCAGAGTGAGCTGGAGGAGAGAGGGGCCCAGAGGGCGGACACTCTGCTCAGCTCCTCCACTCCTCGGCTAATCATAGCTGGATGAGGTCTTAGAGAGAATGCAGGTGAGCCTCAGAACTGCTTGTCTAACTGGACTCAACACGCCTCGCTTCCGTAGGACTGGAGATGCTGGGGCTCGAAGCTCTGGCCTGAGACCCTTAGGGAAGGGATGGGCCCTTAGGGAAGGGAAAGTGGGGCGAAGTGGTCTGCTGCTCTTCTGGGGGACCCTGCCCCCCACTCCAGCTTCCTGCCTGGTTTCATCTTTCTTCACAGTGCGTGTTGCCGCATGTTGCCGCCTCGCTCTGAGGGCTGGGCTGGGATCAGGGCCTCAGGCTGCCGGGAGGGACCCCATATGGTGACACTGGTGCCCTGAGTGCGGCCTGGCCTGGGGGGGCTAGTGAGTACTGTGTCTGTTCATCTTGGGTAATTCAGAGGTGGCATCAGTGCCATGTTTTTACGTGAAAGCCGAGCTAGTGGGCCTGGAAACCAGGCAATTTGCTCAGAGTTGCCAGGTGAAGGGGCACTCGGGTGCTTTCTGTGGGCTGGGGCAGCAAGGCACCTGGAGCAGCTGGTCTGCCGCAGCATTTTTAGTGAAATTTACTCAAAGTGACGTCTAGTAAGGCCTTGTAGTGTTTCTTACCTCTTCTTGCTATTCTTTGGAACTCTGCATTCAGATGCTTATATCTTTCCTTTTTTCCTTTGCTTTTCACCTCTCTTCTTTTCACAGCTACTTGTAAGGCCTCCCCAGACAGCCATTTTGCTTTTTTGCATTTCTTTTCCATGGGGATGGTCTTGATCCCTGTCTCCTGTACAATGTCACTCATTCCATATTTCATCAGGCACTCTATCTATAAGTTCTAGGCCCTTAAATCTATTTCTCACTTCCACTGTATAATCATAAGGGATTTGATTTAGATCATACCTGAATGGTCTAGCGGTTTTCCCTACTTTCTTCAATTTGAGTCTGAATTTGGTAATAAGGAGTTCATGATCTGAGCCACAGTCAACTCCTGGTCTTGTTTTTGTTGACTGTATAGAGCTTCTCCATCTTTGGCTGCAAAGAATATAATCAATCTGATTTCGGTGTTGACCATCTGGTGATGTCCATGTGTAGAGTCTTCTCTTGTGTTGTTGGAAGAGGGTGTTTGCTATGACCAGTGCATTTTCTTGGCAGAACTCTGTTAGTCTTTGCCCTGCTTCATTCCGCATTCCAAGGCCAAATTTGCCTGTTACTCCTCTAGAAATTTCCTTGAGAGCAGATGCCAGGAGCGTGCTTAGCAGAGAGTGTGCTGGTTCTGTGCACACTTGCAGGACAGTCTGGTTGTGGGATTCTGGGTGGAAGTGGTTTCCCTGGGAGTTCTTTCTATTGTCCATGTAGCTTCTAGGATTGCTGTGAAGTCCAATTTCATTTTGTTCCCAAGGCCTGTTCCCTCTGGGTCTTGCAAGCGAGTCTCTTCATTTTCGTGTTTCTGAAAGAACTTGAAGTGCCTGGGTCTCGCAGTTTGAGCTTCTCTGAGAATATCGGTGCTCGCCTGCTGAGTTTTCCGCTCTGCTGGCCTGTGTCTGCCCAGTCCATGAGCTGTGTGCCTAGTGTTGTCTGTGTGCCCCGGCCGCACCTGTAGCATCGCTGCCTGGACTCTGGGCTCCACGCTGTGCTGGTCCTCCTCCTGTCAGCGACGTCTGGGTTGTGTGCTAGGTTTGGTTACTATGCACAGAATGGCTGTCAGCATTTGCACACGAGTCTTCCGATAACACCCAGGAGCGGACCACCTCTGCCTGGAGTAGTTGACCGTACCCAGCGCCCCAGAGGCTGTAAGAGCCTGGGCTGCCCTCGCTTCTGTCACCCCTGGCCTTGTCAGGGCGGGCGTGGCCACGCTCCCGGTGCCCCTGCGGCCTGGCCTGCGTCCCTGGCCTCGGGCTCCAGGGCCCCCTTTCCCGGCGGCGTGCCCTCTGCCGTGTTGCTGGAGGGGCTGTGTGAGGTCTGGATGCGAGTGTTCTGCCAGATGTGTTAGTACTGACACTGTCTCCAGTCTGTGACTTTTGTTTCCTAGTGGCTTTTTTTAAATTTATTTTTTAATATAAATTTATTTATTTTAATTGGAGGTTAATTACTTTACAGTATTATATTGGTTTTGCCATACATCAATATGAATGCACCTCGGGTATACACGTGTTCCCCATCCTGAACCCCCCTCCCTCCTCCCCGCCGCCGGTACCATCCCTCTGGGTCGTCCCAGTGCACCAGCCCCAAGCATCCTGTATCCTGCACCGAACCTGGACTGGCGATTTGTTCCATAGATGATACTATACATGTTTCAGTGCCGTTCTCCCAAATCGTCCCACCCGCGCCCTCTCCCACAGAGTCCAAAAGACTGTTCTATACATCTGTCTCTCTTTTGCTGTCTCGCATACAGGGTTATCGTTACCATCTTTCTAAATTCCATATACATGCGTTAGTATACTGTATTGGTGTTTTTCTTTCTGGCTTACTTCACCCTGTATAATAGGCTACAGTTTCATCCACCTCATTAGAACTGATTCAAATGTATTCTTTTTAATGGCTGAGTAATACTCCATTGTGTATATGTACCACAGCTTTCCTAGTGGCTTTTTTTGATGAGCTCATTTAGCCTGGTGAAGTGGGATTTCCCGGGTTCTTACAGTTTAACTTCTGGGGCTTGGGGGGCTCTTGCCGGGGCCTCATCTTCTCGCAGTTTGTGGTTCTGGGCCTGCGATCTGCCCACAGCTGCCGCCTCTGAATGGCAGAGCTCTCGGTGGGTGAGGGCCTTCTCCCTCACATCACGCCCTCCCTGCTAAGCTGCCACGGCCTCCGGCTCAGATGCCAGCACCTGCCCAGGTGTGGGCTGCGCCAGGGCCTGCTGTCCTGACCGCACCGTGCGTCATCGCCCTTGCCCTGGCTTTGCAGGGCGCCTCTGTAGGAGATCATCAAGCAGTGTGACCTTTCGCCCTCCCTCTCCTTGAATTGTTTTGATCGTCCTCATTCCTCTGCACCTCCGTGTAAAGTTTAGAATCATCCAAGTATTTTATGGGTTTTTGCTATTGTAAGTGGTCTGCTTTAAATTTCATTTTACACTGTCGCTGGTATGTAGAAATACAAGCGATATTTGTAAATACACTGCCTTACAACCTCGGTGAATTCACTTCTGTTTCCTTTTCTGTAGTTCTTTTGCATTTTTTATACATATAGTTACATCTTCAGAGAATAAAGAGAGTATTTCCTCTCTCTTTGCAAAGTACGTGCATGCCTTTGCTTCTCTTCCTCGTTTGTTGCCCTGGTTAGGGCTTCCCACAGGTCTGAGCAGGTGCTGAGCGAGCCGTTACCTTGCCCGCAGCATCAGGACCGCACCCCCTTTAATGGCTGAGTGCTGCGCAGCTGCTGGTCTCTGAGACGCCCTGTACCAGACTGAGGGCGTGCCTTCTGTTCTTAGCCGACCGAGTTTTTAGCACAGGGGCATGTTTTTCTGGGTCTGTGGGATTCTGTGATTTACTCCTTTATTCTGTTGATACGATGGATGACACTGAGTGATTCTAGTGCTACCTCCTTGGGACAGACTCCGCGGCCTGTGGCCCTACCGTGCCTGCCAGGCCCCCAGGTCCGCGGGGGGCGGGCTGTGCTTGTCTTCAGCTGAAGTGCAGGCAGGCTTGTTGGCCGCCACCTCTGTTGTCTGGAAGGTCCTCTGTGGCACCTGCTATTCTTCCTTATGTCGAGTACAATTCACTAGTAAAACCGTCTGGACATGAAGTTTTGTGAGGATTCAAGAATTAAAAATTCACTGTTGTGATGGTTGTAGGGCTATCTGGGCTCTCTGCTTTTAGGGTCGGGTCTGGGAAGCTGTGTCATTCATAACGTGCATTATGAACGTGTCCATTTCTCTGATTTCTCCTACCTAAGGCACAAGGTTACTATTAACTTCCTAACTGGAGCGTCTGTACGATGTTCCCTTCGTCAGTCAGTGCTGAGGCCAGTTATGACAACCGCCTGTCTCCCTCCTCTGTCCCACCCCCACGTCTCTCTCCCCCTACTTTTACTTTTCGGGATCAGTCTTACCAGGAGCTATCAACTGAATTCATCTTTTCAAAGCACCTACTTGTAGTTTTCAGGGTCCTGTCTATTATATGTTTGTTTTCTGGTTCGTTAATTTCTGGTCTTTATTATTTCCTTAATTTTGCCCTCTTCGATTTAAGCTGTTGTTTCTTTCCTGACTTATGGGCCAGCAGATGCTGTCTGAGAAGGGCCGGGTGGCAAGGCCGCAGTCTCCCAGCCAGTGCGGGCAGGCCGCAGCTCTGGGTACTGCCCCTTGGAGGTAACATGCCTTTTTGTTCTCAGTCTGGTCTAAAGCTTTCTTCGCCTTGGGTTTTAAGGTGAAGGAATGGTACTGCTTTCTGAATTCATGCTCTGCATTCAGAATGCTTCTGGAACCCAAGGCCCGATGTCAGTCGTCGGTTCCAGACCTTCCCGCCCTCCCTGTCTCTTGGGTGTTGCTCTGTCCGCTCCTACCATCTGTCCCTACTCCCGCTGCAGTCCTGGGGTCTCTGCTCCTGCCAAGTGCTGTTTCTGGTTGTGTGGTGGACACCCCGCAGAAGTGGAGAGATGAGCCTTCGCCCAACCTAGAGCCAGCCCCAGCGCCCCCACAAGGAGGCTGAGCGCCGGCTGCTGCTCAGGAGCGTCGCTGCCCCTGTCCGAGTTGCCACCGTTGCCCCACTTCCCACAACGTGTGCAGGACGTGGGCGCTGAGGGGTGGGCAGGACAGGACAGCTGTCCTGGGTCCTGGCGGGCAGAGCGGGCGCTGACTTTCTGCTCCTGTCGGTGTAGGGGCTGCGCGCAGGTGGGCATCATCCGGGCCCTGACAGAGTGCGGCATCCCAGTGGACATGGTCGGAGGGACGTCCATCGGGGCCTTCATGGGCGCCCTGTACTCGGAGGAACGCAGCTACAGCCAGATCCGCATCCGGGCCAAGCAGTGGGCGGAGGTGAGGCCCTGTGGGGGCAGGGCCGGCAGGGGCCTGGGGACAGACGGCTCTGCAGCGTGGCTGGCCAGCAAGGGCTTCGGTGCTGGGGGCGGGGGCTCTGGCGCCTGGTCTTGTAAAGGTGACTGAGGACGTGCACCCACGGTACACCGTACTTCCACGCCCACCGGGGCACCAGTGCTGGTAGGCAGGCGGGGGAGGCCTGGCCTGGGGGTCTGTGTGGCAAGGGCAGGGCAGGGCAGGGCGCACAGCTTGAGACCTACCCGCTCCAGTGATTCCTGCGGATCTGGGGCTTCCGGGCTGTCCTCTGTTGTCTGGCATCTGGCCCTGAGGTATTCAGGCTTGGCATGTGCGGTAGGTAGAGGGGGTTGGGTGTGGACTCTGGAATGGCTGGGTGGGCCCTGGGCTGTCTCTCTCCCTGGGTGTGTGAGACTCCCAAATGTCAGAGAGTAGGAAGTACACGTTGTTGACACAGTGGGCCCCGTAGTGAACGGGTGCCAGAGGACAGCCCGGAATCTGGGGCCCGGGCGGAACAGAGGGGCACATCACCCGCCTCCTAAGAGCTCTGTCTGGAGAGGGGGAGCAGGATGGAGCCCAGGCTGAGGCCCTGGCTGAGGCTGTGAGAGGGCTCAGAAGCACATTCTCATTTGAAAGGAAAGGAGCCGGTCGCGCTCTGTGCAGAAGCGCTCAGAGTGGGCCGTCTGCCCAGCGCACATGTCCCCGAGTTTCCTGTCACTGAGGACAGCCTGCAAGGGCCGCGGCCCCAGGGGACAGTGAGGGTCCATCCTCAGTGAGGGGCCAGAGACAGCCGGGCAGGTCTCTCCCTTCCTCGCCCTGCTGGTCTGGGGGTGCGGGAACAGCCATGGAGCTTCGGGCCCGATGGCTTGCCGTCCTGAGTGTGTGCTGAGCCACGGGAGCCTGCTGGGCAGCCCTTGCGCGGGTGTGGGGCTGGAACCCACGTGTGGCCCTGCCTGTGGGCCCGTGGAGGGGCGTGGGGGGCGATGCTGAGCAGGGGCTTCCTCAGGAGGGAGGGGCTTGTTGGCCACAGAAGAGCCTGGGGATGCCGGGCCGCCTGGGTCCCTGTCCTCCAAGAGCACGTGTGCTCCTGCTCATCCTGGTGCCCCCTCCACCTGCAGCCCCTACCTGAGCTTTCCCCTCCCAGGTCTGTCTGGGGAGGGAGGAGGCCCCTTCCTCCTCGCCCCGAGCCCTGAGGGGCCAGGCGCTCCTGATCCTGTGCTCACACGCCAAGCTGTCCAGCCTCACTGAGGATGGTGGGCCTCTGTTCCCCGGTGTCCTGGAGCTTTGGCATTGAGGCCCTTGGCAGGGCCCTGCTTCTGTTGGGGGGATGGAGCGCCTGCCCTGGCACCCAGGCTTGGGCGGCGGTGGGCATGCAGCCAGCCCTGGGCCTGGATGGCCTCATCCCAGCATGCCCAGAGCCGGCCCTTCTGAGCGGGCAGCAAGGGCCCAGTGGGTCAAGCCTGCCCGGGGTCAGTGGCTGCTCCCCTGGGACCTCCAGGCCCTGCCACTGAGGCTGCGGCGTTTGCGCCCCCCCCAGGCTCTGGGTGCTTCCAGGAGGCCCCTGTTCTGCTTGCAGGAAGCAGGGGTGCCTGTGTGCCCACTCCCTTCTCCTGACGCAGGTTCTTGGTGGTCCCGCAGGGTTGGCTGCTGCCTGTGCCTACAGGCAGGGGTGTGCACCAGTTCTCCTCTGCGGGGGCCTCACATGTCCCCTGTGTGCCCCCCCAGGACATGATGTCGATGGTGAAGACCATGCTGGACCTGACCTACCCCATCACTTCCATGTTCTCGGGGGCTGGCTTGAACAGCAGCATCTCCAGCGTCTTCAAGGACAGGCAGATTGAGGTGCCCCCCCCGGCCCCCCCCGGCAAGGACTGCCTTGGGAGCCCTAGCGGAGTCCATGGTCTCCAGCTGCCTGGGTCTAGACGCCCTGGGCCCTGAGAATCGAGGGCTGGCAGCCTGGGTTGGTCTGTCTGAGTCCTGTCTCCTCACAGGACCTGTGGACCCCGTACTTTGCCGTCACCACAGACATCTCCGCCTCGGCCATGCGGGTCCACACGGACGGTGAGTGCCTCCTCCCTGGACGCACGTTCCCAGCCGGGGCAGAGTGGCTCCAGGGAAGGAGTGCCCCCAAGAAGAGGCAAGGGACTCGGGGAGGTCTGAACAAGATGACTCTGCTGTGGGCCCGAAGGCTACAGGGTCAGTGGAGATGGGGAGGCAGAGTGGGGCATGAGGGTCATGGTGGTGTACAGATTGCACTCAGGGTCTGGCACTGCTCGATGGGGATCCCTGGGAAAGCCGACCCGTGGTAGGCAGCTGAGGGCCCTTTTCCAGGCCAGAGTGTTGGGGAGCTCCTTGAAATGAGTCTGGTTGGAAGGGAGTGGGGTGGCAGAGCCGGCAGAAGGTCATAGCCGGGGAGACATGGGGAGCCCCGGAGCAAGTCCGGCCCCGCCAGCTCCTCCTCCGAGGAGGGTGCCCAGGAAGGGCGTCCTCTGCCCGGCCTGGCGCCCTCTGCCGGGCCAGGTGTGCAAGGGGCTCAGGACCTGTCTGGGCGAGGCTCTGAGCTCATAGCAGCGGAATTCTGCTTCCCTCTCCCGGACCCCTCTGCACGCCCTTCCAGGATCGCTGTGGAGGTACGTGCGTGCCAGCATGTCCCTGTCGGGCTACATGCCTCCACTCTGCGACCCCAAAGACGGGCACCTGCTGATGGATGGGGGCTATATCAACAACCTCCCAGGTACTGGGTGGGTGGGGAGGGGCGCCCACCTGCCTTGATCCCATGGCTCCGTGTGCCTGTTGGCAGGGCAGTGCAGGAGGCACGCAGGCACGCTGCCAGCAGATGGCTCCGTCGCCGGCTCTGCGGCGCTCAGAGCTCAGAGCAAGGCCAAGTGGCGGTCGGTGCAATTAGGGCCCATCTGTGCCCACAGCGAGAACTAACAGCCTGCAGGTGTCGGGGCTGCTATGGGCACAGCCCCTTCTGGGGCACGCTGGCCACCTGTTGGACAGCTCTGCACTCTCCAGCCCCTGCACAGGCCCCGGGGTGACAGTGGAGAGAAGACCCGCCCCCCCAGGCCCGCGTGCTGCCCCAGTGCCCCTCAGGCAGTCTCTGCCCCCACCCCTAGCTCTACCCCGGCCTCCCCTCAGCTGTGCTCCCACCAAGGGCTCTGCGCACCTGTCCCCCCTGGTCACCAGGCCACCTCCTCCCCAGCGGATGTGGCCAGGTCAATGGGGGCAAAGGTGGTGATCGCCATTGACGTGGGCAGCCGTGATGAGACAGACCTCACCAACTACGGGGACGCGCTCTCGGGATGGTGGCTCCTGTGGAAGCGCTGGAATCCCTTGGCCACAAAGGTCAAGGTGGGCCCAGCCTTGCCTGCTCTGGTCCCTCCTCCCCACGCCCTGGTGCCCACATCCCTGAGACCCTGAGACGGGCAGGGAGGGAGTAGTGTCTTCCAGGCTCTGGGCCCAGCGGGGGATGGTCCCTGCCTGCCTGGGACCAGCTCTGGGGAGGGGTACATGCGTAAAGGCTCCAGACCCCCTGGTGGATGCCCAGTCCCCTCCTCCAGGTCCAGCAGAAGTTGTCTCCCCATGGGGAGGGGGGGGATGGAGGGGCCAGGGAGGACACAGTGGCTGTGCCCAGACGGAGGCCAGGAGCCATGTGGGGATAGGACAGCCACACTTAGTGTGGTGGCCTGGCAGGTGCTGAACATGGCTGAGATCCAGACACGCCTAGCCTACGTGTGCTGTGTCCGGCAGCTGGAGATGGTGAAGAGCAGTGAGTACTGCGAGTACCTGCGCCCCCCGATTGACAGCTATGGCACGCTGGAGTTCAGCAAGTTTGATGAGATCTGCGTGAGTGTCTAGGCCGGCTGCGCCCCCGGGCCTCCTTGCGCTCCCACTCCCGTCATGGGGTTCCCGTGTGTGCGCAGGAGGTGGGGTACCAGCATGGCCGGACAGTGTTTGACATCTGGGGTCGCAGCGGCGTGCTGGAGAAGATGCTGCAGGACCGGCAGGGAACGAGCAAGACGAAGGCGAGCGACGTGAGTGCCCGAGCAGGCGGCCGCGCCCCCGCCAAGGCCCATCCCCTGGTGCCGGTCCTCCCCCTGCGGCACCTGGCACCCCCGCTCAGCCAATCAGGAGGGCAGGTGCCCCCTGTCCCTCCCAGGGGCCAGACGGCAGGGGCCTCTTCTGACTCTCCCCCGGGAAGTGCTCTGGTGGGAGAAAGGTACTGGAGTGGGACTGCTCAGGACTCCACCATCACCCACGCAGGGTCACAGAGAGGGCGGGTGCAGTCAGGAGCAGGTCAGATGTCCTCTTCGCCTCTGCCCCCAGGTCCTCACCTGCCCCAACGCCTCCTTCACGGACCTTGCTGAGATTGTATCACGTATCGAGCCTGCCAAGGTGGCTGCAGGGGACGGTGAGTTGGATCCCGAGACATACATGCCCAACAGCTGGGGATGGTGGTGGTGACGTCCCCTCCTGACCCTCACTCTCAGTAAGCTGCTCTGGGCACCAGGCTGCCTCTGGCAGCCCCTAGACCTGGTTGGCTGCACAGCGGGACCCCTGCCTGTGTATGGCCCCTGCCCCTGCTCTCAGGAGGTGACGCACATGGCCCTGCTCTCTGCCCAGATGAGTCTGACTACCAGACTGAGTATGAGGAGGTGCTGCTGGGAGGCCCCAAGGACGCGTACGATGACTTCCAAAGCGCCCCAGCCGACCAGGGCTCCAGCTTGGTGAGCTCTCTGGACACCCTGTGCCCCTTGGCTGAGCCACACGTGCTGAGGGCTCCAAAGCAGGCCAGCTGCTCCCTCCCTGCTGCCCTCCAGGGTTGCCCCCACCTTGACCTTGACCATGTGCTCTTTACTAACAGGAGGATGAGCCCTCACTTCAGCATCAGCACTGAGGTCTGGCTTCCCCCAAAATACCCGAGGACTCCTCAGCACCCCAGCTCTCTGACTAAGATGGGGAGAAGTTTCCACCCTGAAGCACCCTGAAGCCAGCACCTCCCGTGGCTCCGTCTCAGAGTGCCTAGCTCCTGCAGCTCCTCCACCCTGCAAGGGAGACCCGCTGGGGCCCAGTGTGGGGTGTCACTCTGGGGCCACTCTGCCCTGGCCTCTCCTGGAGGGCCACTGGCCCTGCCATCCCCAGCACACGCAGCAGTCGTCAGGGCTGTGTCAGCCCTTGTGGCCTCTTGTGCTGGAGCCCGCGTGTTTCTGCTTTGCCTGTCAATAAAG
The DNA here is from genome assembly GCA_006408615.1 of Connochaetes taurinus. Taxonomy (NCBI): domain Eukaryota; kingdom Metazoa; phylum Chordata; class Mammalia; order Artiodactyla; family Bovidae; genus Connochaetes; species Connochaetes taurinus. The sequence continues at coordinate 297,785 of SJXO01001286.1, forward strand.
GTAGATCTGATTATGTGGGACATGTGGTCCCTGTACTGAGGTCCCTGGGGCCGGGGCCTGCACCAAGATGGGCAGTCCTGACCCTGGAGGGTATAGTGTTGCCTGCCTGCCTGTGAGGTCACCGCGTGGGACCCTGGGACCCGAAGCCAGGCAGGCAGGGCACCCAAGGTCAGGATGGTGCTGGTATCGGCCTAACCAAGCATGAAGCCCCCCGGAGCTCTCAGGCATTGTTCCTACTTTGTACACGCAAGATTTTTCCCTAAGATGACCTGGGCGCTTTGCTTTTCAGATCATTAAATAGCGCCAGGGACTCCTTTTGTACAAGACAATAGACCTGTCAAGCCTTTGACTTTGGGGTCCACGGTCCCTGCAGGGCTCCGAGCGGGGCACGTGGGTCTGCGAGGCCAGGGAGCCGCTTGACCAGAGGGCCTGGGACCCCGTGCCCGGGGGTCCTTAGGCCTCGGTTTCCCGGCTCCGGGGGCAGAGCCGCGAGGGCAGAGCCGCGGCGGGTCCCGGCCCCGCCCACTGCCGGCGGGGCGGGTGGGGCTTCCCTGGGCCCCGCCCCGCTCTGACGCCAGGTGGGCGGGGCTTCCACCTCCCTGGCGTCGCGGTGGGCGGAGCGCCACCCGGGCCCCGCCCCGCTCTGACGCCAGGTGGGCGGGGCTTCCACCTCCTGACGTCGCGGTGGGCGGAGCGCCACCCGGGCCCCGCCCCGCTCTGACGCCAGGTGGGCGGGGCTTCCACCTCCTGACGTCGCGGTGGGCGGAGCGCCACCCCCGGCCTGCCGTTCAGTGCGGTCGGCGCGGCGGGGCGCGTGGAGGGCCCCGGAGCTGCCATGCGGGGCCGGAGCCCGAGCCCGAGCCCGGGCCTGCTCCCAGCCCTCGGCGCGGCGCGGCCCCCTCGACGGAGGCGGCGGGCGCGGGGCGCGCTCTGAGGCCCGGGGATGCGCCGCCGCCTCGACCATGGGCGCCGTCGCCTCCCGGAGGAGGGCGCTGAGAAGCGAGGCCATGTCTTCGGTGGCGGCGAAAGTGCGGTGAGTGCGGCGGGCCGCCCTCTGGGGCCAGCGCCGCCCGCGCCCCGTCCCGGTCCCTGCAGCGTGCGCGCAGCCGGCGCCGCCCCGGCCGCACGCCCCCCACACGCCCGGGGCGGCCGGGGCTGGAGGGAAAGCAGGCCCGGGCCCCGCCTGCAGGTCCGGCCGAGATGCGCGGGGCGCCCGGGGTCCCCGGAACTGCGGCCTGCCAGCCCTGGGCGGTCTGAGGTGGGACGGGAGTGCCTGCTGGGGGTGACCCCTGAGCCCTCCCTGGCGGGTGCAGAGCGCGTGGGTGGGGGGTGGGGGCGCCAGAGCGGGTGGTGTGCCCTGACGGCGCCCTCCGCTGTCCACCCCCTCAGAGCGGCCCGAGCGTTTGGCGAGTACCTGTCCCAGAGTCACCCCGAAAACCGGAACGGTGCAGGTAGGGGCGCGCGACCCGGTGCGGCCGCAGCTGCTGGCCTAGGGGAGGGCGTGCTGCCTCCCGCCCGCAGACACAGCCCTCGCTCACTGGGTGGTGTGAGCGGGCAGCTACCGCCCTGCTGGGCTGGCTTCCTCACGCCCCCTGCCCTCCCTGGCCCAGAGCCCCAGGAGGAGCTGCGAGTCACTCATCACCATGGCACCCACCCAGCCTGGGCCGTTGGCATGGCAACAGGCCTCCTGGCACCCCCCCAGGGCTGGCACCACTGTCTCTGGGGGCCAGCTGGTGGGGGGGAGGGGAGAAGTTGGCACTGGGCACACGGGCGCGGTGGCAGGCTGGGAGGTGGCCTGCCTGTTCCTGCCCCCCATCACCGACACGCACAAAAGAGGGGCTTGGGGCCCCAATGGAAGTGAAGTATGAACCTCTGGGGCATGGCACAGCCCAGAAAGCCCTTTTGCGAAGTTGTTAGGGCCCAGGGTTTCGTCAGCGGGCCAGGCACCCGCTGGGTGTTCATTCCCTGCCTCCAGAGCACCAGGAGACGGGAGGCAGGACCACCAGGCTACAAGCTCACCTGGTGCCTCTCCCCCAGACCACCTGCTGGCTGACGCCTACTCTGGCCACGACGGATCCCCCGAGATGCAGCCGGCCCCTCAGAACAAGCGCCGCCTCTCCCTCATCTCCAACGGCCGCTATGAGGGCAGCCTTCCAGAGGAGGCTGCCAGCGGGAAGCCGGCCGGCGAGGGCCCCCAGCCCCGTGTGTACACCATCTCAGGGGAGCCGGCCCTGCTGCCCGGCCCGGAGGCCGAGGCCATAGAGCTGGCTGTGGTGAAGGGGCGGCGGCAGCGGGAGCAGCACCCCCACCACCACAGCCAGACCCTGCGCGCCAGCCCGGGAGGCAGTCCCGAGTCCGCCAGCAGGCCCTGCCAGAGCTGGGCGGGCAGCCGCCAGGGTTCCAAGGAGTGTCCCGGGTGCGCCCAGCTCGCCCCCAGCCCCTCCCCTCAGGCCTTTGGGGTGGACCAGCCGCCTCTGCCTGAGGCTCCCGGCCGCCGCAAGAAGCTGGAGAGGATGTACAGCGTTGACCGAGTGTCTGGTGAGGGGCTGGTTGGGGGTCCGGGCAGCCTCCTCTGCAGCAGCAAGCGCCGGGAGGCCCAGACAGTGCAGGGCGCAGGTGGCAGTCCAGGCACCGCCCGCAGGTGGCGTCCTGCCGCCACACCCCATGCCCAGCTGGGCTTCACGGCTGGCTTCAGGCTTGCCGGCACCAAGTCATGCCAAGCGTGCTTCCTCCCCAGCGAGGGGGCCGGGAGAGTCTTAAGGGTGGAACAGGCAGCAAGCCTGGTTGAATGGAAAGGTGGGGCTGCCTTCTGGGAGTCCTGGGGGACAGTCCCTGCCCTGGCACCCACGCAGTGAGACTCCCGCTCACCAAGGGGGCCTGGCCAGCTAGTGGGGCTCCCCACCAGGACTGTCGAGCAATGCGCATGGCTGAGCAGCCCTGGAGGCCTGCTGCCAGGAAGAAGCCCCCTGGGACATTCAGGTGGCTCCATGCTTCTGGGCTCCAAGCCCGTCGTTTCCGGAAGAGCAGAATTCTACCTGGCAGACCCGCCATGTGCTCTCCGGGCACCTCTTGAGCCTCCGAATCAGCAGCCCAGCGGGGCATCAGGGCACAGACCAGGGGTGCAGGCATCGCCAGGCCCTCGTGCTCCTCTGAGGAACACAGGCCAGGTTCTGGGGCGGGGTCAGGGAAGAGAATAGAGTGGCCTTCACCAACCCTGTCTGGGGGCTCTGGGGCCCCTGGGAAGGGTCAATCTCCCCGCCTGGTGAGGGCCTCCACCAGGAAGGTCTGGGAGAGGGAAGGGCCGACCAAGTGGACCCCAGAGCGTCTGGGTGGCAGAGAAGGCCCTGGAGCCCCAGGAGAACCTGCAGCCATGGTCCCTGCTCCGCCCCTCCGGCTTGAAGGCTACGAGTCAGTGCTTTTCCTGGGCACCATGGAGGCCGGCCGTGCTTTCCGGGGAGCACGTGTCCGCTGTGGGCAGCAGGGGGAGAGCCAAGTGAAGACGAGCGTCACGAAGCCGTTGAGCTGTCGCAGCTTGAACAGCTGAGCGGGCCTTGGAGCCTGCTGGCCTGGCGCCGGCCCCACCGCCCCGGGATAGGTCTAGGGAATCCTGTGCTCAGGAACACCGCCCCCCCACTCCCCCGGGCAAGTGGGGAAGGACTCAGGATCTCCTAAGCCACCCTAGTCACTGCCCCCTTGGCCTCTTCCAGATGACGTCCCCATCCGTACCTGGTTCCCCAAGGAAAACCTCTTCAGTTTCCAGACAGCAACCACAACTATGCAAGCGTGAGTTGTGTCTGCCTTGCGCGGGGCCCAGGCAGGGGCCTCTTCCTGCTGTTCAGGAGCTACTGCCCGGAGCCCACCTGGGCGGCTGCTCCCGAGCGCCCCCGTTCTGCCCGCTCTGCCTGAGTGTCAGCCTGCAGGAAGGCGGCCCGGCTGCTCGCACCCCACCCCCACCCCGTCCTGTCTCCACTGCCCTGTCCCACACGGTGCCGTCTCCCGGGGAGTGGGTGGGGGGCTGCAGCTGACGCAGGCACCAGCAGTGGTGTTTCTCCCGGCCTGCTGCCCAGCTCTGCCCTTGCGCACGCTCCAAACAGCAGCCTCCTTGCATCTCCATGCACCGCGAGTGATCACAGCTTAGTCCCCTGGGGGGTGTGCTCTTGACCGTCACCCAGCTGGGTGTTCTGTTGAGGAGTTCCCTCCAGGGCGGCATTCTGCTGCAGGGTCCCCGCGCTCCCTGCAAGCTGCCTTGGGGCGTGTACTGCCACCCTCAGGCTGAACGGGGGGCCACTCTGCTGCGGGTCCCAGCAGGGACAAGGCACACAGTCAGGCCTCTGAGCAGCATCTGCTGCCCTTTCAAGGACTGGCCCGTGGCATAGCGGGCACCCTGGGGTGCTTGTGCCCTTCGAGTCAGTGACAAGAAGGAAACTAGCCCCGTGGGGTCAGAGGTCTGAGGGTCTCTGCTCACTGTGTCTTCTCCCGCACGCTGCCATTTCCCGCTGCGACTCCAGCATCTCGTAAGTACCAGGAGGACCTTGGGCCTGAGGGCATGGTGGTGGTCCCTGGGGAACTCTCCCACCCCCAAGTAGGTTGGGGCAGGCCAGGGACCTGGGCCTTGACCAGGAGGGCATGCTGGGTCCTGGCGAGCACCGAGCTGCACCAGGGCCTGCTGGGAGCTGGGCTGAGGACAGGGCGAGGCAGGCTGGGACCTTCTGTCTGGCCCAGGGCCCTGGGTGCCTCCGTCCCCACGTCTCTGTCCCTCCCGCCTGCGGCCAAGGGCAGTGTTGACTCGTGGCGGTTTCCCAGGGTGTTCAGGGGCTACGCGGAGAGGAAGCGCCGGAAACGGGAGAATGATTCCGCGTCTGTAATCCAGAGGTAGGGCCTGCCAGCCACTCGCCACCGGCGTCTGTCTCTTGTCCGTTCCGGTCGAGCCTGGGCCCCCCCAGTCCAGCGGACCTGATGGGGAGGGCGGTGGCGACCACTGGCCTGGCCCTGCTCTGGGGACGCGGCAGGCAGGAGGGGTCACGCGGCCTGAGCTCCCAGGCCCGTGCGTTGGGGACGCACTGAGCTGAACTGCAGCCAGCAGGCCCACTTGTGCCTTTCTCGGGCCCTTCAAGCCCAGAGCTGTGGGATCAGCAGGCAGGCTTTCCCTCCTAACCCCCCCTCACGTGTGTCCAGGAAGCTTGACTGTCTTGCAAGTGGGGCCTTGGCAGGACACAGTTTGGGGTTCAAAAGACCTGCCTGTGAAGCGGCCTAGGGACACAGCGTCAGGGGTGGGGGCATCTGGTGGCCCCAAGCCCCCCTCGCGGTGGGGCCTGCCGTGCTGCCTTGGCGGTCGTGCACAGGAAGCAGGAACTCTTGACTAGTTGGGAAGGGGGCTGGGGGTGGTCAGAGTGTGCCTGG
>SJXO01001286.1:305896-321592 GCA_006408615.1 Connochaetes taurinus
ACCTTTGCCAAAGTGGAGAAGGAAGAGGACATGATCCAGTGAGCAGAGGGGGGCTGGGGGGCAGGGGGCAGTGTCTGCTCGGGTGCTACATACCCTCTCACTTGGGGGTCGGGCTGGAGGCCACCTGTGACCAGCCCTTCCCCACCAGCTTCTGGAAGCGGTTGAGCCGCTTGATGAGCAAAGTGAACCCTGAGCCGAATGTCATCCACGTCATGGGCTGCTATGTCCTGGGGAACCCCAACGGGGAGAAGGTACAGCACCCCGCTTCCCTGCAGACGCCCTTTCCATCTCAGCTCTCCCAGCGAGATCCCCGTGCCTGGCCTCACCAGCTGGGGCTTCTTGCTCCCCAGCCCCACTTCTCCCCGCCACTCTCACGCTCTGCCTGCGCTGAGAGCCCACTCCGTCCTTTCAGCTCTTCCAGAACCTCAGGACCCTCATGACCCCTTACAGGGTCATCTTCGAGTCGCCCCTGGAGCTGTCGGCTCAAGGTGAGCGCTGGGCTGGCCCGCCGCGGGGTGGCATGCCCTCCAGGGGTGGCATGCCCTCCAGGGGGTGGTGTCCCCGCGGGCGTGGGCTGGGGGGTGTAGTTCTCGATCATCTGCTTCCCTGAGCGCGCCCTCGCCCCTCCCGCCTCAGGGAAGCAGATGATCGAGACCTACTTTGACTTCCGGCTGTACCGCCTGTGGAAGAGCCGCCAGCACTCGAAGCTGCTGGACTTCGAGGACGTTCTGTGAGGGGCGGGGCCGCCCAGCCGCTCTCTCAGGCCGGCGCCAGGCGGGGCCGCCGCCAGCTGCCCAGTGCCGCGTGGGCCCCGGTCTTCACGGCCACTTCAGGGCATCTCAGACGTCGCTCAGGTTCCCTCCCAGGGCTCCGGTCCTCACGGCGCCGCGGGTCTCAGCAGCCACCATCCTCGCGCGCCGGAGGAGCCCCCGCGGCTGGCGGATGCTGCCCGGGCCTCGCCTGGAGGCTCAGCACTGGGGCGGTGCCTCTGCAGGTTCATAGAAATAAGTGCAATTTTCTACAACCCCTGAGACAATTCAGAGGGAAGCAGCGTTACTAGTTAACTAGTTAAGTGCTATGTTACTAGTCGTGGCATAGATCACCCGGCTCAACGTGCGTCCAGGACCCTCGGCCTCAGCTCCCCAGCCCTGCCGTATCTGATCACCAGCACCAGGGCGGCCCGTCTGCCCGGCCTGGCTCCGTCCTGGCCGAGTGCCTGATGGTCTGTGCTTGCGCTGCCCTTGCCCCTGCTTCCCTGACCGCGGCGCCGACCCTCGGGGGTACCCGGGGGCAGCGGGGACACGCCTTCCTTTCACTCGGAGGGTGCCCTGGGTCGAGCCAGGCCCTGCCTGCTCCCCGGCCCCCTGTACCCACCCGGCTCGCTGCTGCTGTCCGGCTCAACTTTTGGTGGCCAAGCTCTGAAGGCCTCTCCCGGTGCAGGGGCCCGGGGTCTTGGCGGGGCCTGCCAGGGCTGGGTCCTGGCAGGTGAAACCCCTGCCACCTGCTGCATGGGGGCCTGGACCCTGCAGCTTGGCCTGAGTGAGGGTGGGGCAGCAGCTGGGCTGTGCGCACACAGCCTGCCGTGGCCCAGTGGGCGGGCCCTTGTACATAGCTGGCGCTCGGGGGCTGGCCCCCCTGTGCAGAGTCTGGTCTGAGACACCCGGCTGTGCCCCCCGTCGAGGGGCGTGGGGGCTCTGAACAATGTACGACACCCCGTAGAGTGACATTAAATCTGACCCTCTGCTGCGGCCACTGCGTGGGTCTCCTCTCTCAGCGCCATCCACCGCCTCCCTGGACCCAGAAGATTCTGGGCCTGCTGGTCTGAGCTTGTTGCTGTGGTGGCTGCCTGCCCCTCAGTCCGGGCCAGGGACTGCTAGGCCTGCCCCACCAAGGGCATGCTCCGTAAGAGGTCTAGGGAGGAGGCTCCCAGGGCTCTGAGAAAGACTGTGGGAAAGAGGAGGTCCTTGAGAGGCTGCCGGCGGACAGGTGGTCTGCAGATGAGGGCAGGGACACTGCACTCCACAGCCTCTGCCCCGCCCCTGCACACAGAGCTGAGGGCCACGTGGTCAGCAGTGCGGTCACAAGGGGAGCCCAGCAAGGGGTCACAGGGCCGGCTGGCCACCCCCATGTGTGCCCTGTGCCTCCTGTGCCCCATGACCAGGATGATGTTGGGTCCAGCCAGGCCTGGCTTCCCTGGAGGCTCCTGGTCCAGTTGCCTGTGGGCAGATCAGCAGGTGCCAGGTGGGTTCATCCGGGCTACCAAGGGCTGGGGAGGGTGGGAGGCTGCCCATGCGGCCTGAATGAGGGCCGGGGGACCTGGGGCCCCAGGGACCTGGAGGCTGGTGGCCTGGAAGCGAGTGATGTCGCCGGGAGAACTCACGTCCAGATGAAAGTGGGCAAGGGACCAGGCGGATAGCCCTCCAGTGCGACCTGCGCACCTCACCCTAGGCTTCGGAGGCATGATGGCTGTGTCGCCTGCAGACCTGACCTGGGGCTGCCAGAGGCTTTGTCACATGCCCCGCCCCCTCTCCCGACCTCCCACGGGGATGCTGGAGTCGATCTGGGCTGCTTCAGCAAGTAGGCTTGCCCCACAGTCTTCAGGGTCAGCCTGGTGGGTCAGGGCTGGCAGGGTCTGCCCTCGGAGGACTTGAGGCCTTGCATTTGGTCCACGAGCTTCCCTCCCTCACGCACAGAACCACCAGAAGCGTGATGGGGAGGAGGCGTCAAATCTAGAAGGTAACCAGGAGCAAAGCGGTGTAAACGTGGAAAGCATTGTGGGAAAAGAACAGAGTGGGGTGGGGCAGACTCGGAGGCAGGCTGTGTGAGGGGTGCCGAAGCAACCTCAGGTCTGCAGCCTGCACACACCGACCTCGGCTGGGAGCAGCCGCCGCCAGGGGACGCTGAGGAGAGGTCCTGGCACCCAGCGGGAGAGGAAAGGGCTGCGCTGGGGGCTCGGTGGGAGTCTGCCTGCCAGGAGACGTGGGTTCGATCCCTGGGTTGGGAAGATCCCCCGGAGTAGGAAATGGCAACTCACTCCAGCCTTCATGCCTGGAAAATTCCATGGACAGAGGAGCCTGACAGGCTAGCGTCTGTGGATTGCAAAGAGGTGAACATAGGTGGGCAACTGAGTATGCGTGCACAGGAGAGATTAAGGCCCTTCCCATGCAAAGGGTTTTTATATATTAACAGAGAGACACAAGCCAATAGGGAAAGGGAGTGGAGGGCTGAACTGACAGCTAACAGAGAAAGAAACCAAACGGCCTATAAAAAGCCAGTGAAGGGAAAGAGATGTGTCCTGCCTGTTGGTTTTGCAAACATTTTAAAAGGTCTGAGTCACCCTGGGCTGGTGACTGTGTGGGGAGGAGATCATGTTAATTGCTGTAGACTTCTTGGAAAGCAATCTGACAGGAGCTCTTAAAGCGTCATTGGTGAACATGGAGCCAGCACCCCCACTGGGGCCTCCTGCGTGGGTGTCCATGTGCCATCGATGGGGGACGGCCGCCCGAGAAGAAGCATACCATTCCCAAGTGGTGTTTTGAGGGAGAAGGATGGTTGGGCTTGCAAGAGGCCTGAATGTTCTCCATTTAAACTGAAGAGGTCAAGCTCACACAGATGGGGTGTGTTCCTCTCACCCCCTGGGACACGTGGGCCTTTTTAATTCCCCAGGCAGGCCTGCTGTCCAGCCGTCACCTCCTGGGACAGCATGGGCGGAGGTGGCCCTGGCCTGCCCTCTCTGCCTCCCTGCTCTCTCCAAGCCTTGCAGTGTGCACACCCCAGCCTACATGGCCACACTCTCCCCCACAGCCCCACACAGTGCCCCCACCCACCTGATGCCCTGCTCTGGATGTGTGCCCCAGGGCACAGAGCCAAGCACATCCGCCTTGTTTAGAACCTTCAATCACCATCAGGATGAAACTCAGACCCACCATCTGCCCTGCTCCCAGAAAGGACATGGTGTGCCAACAGCTCCTTCAGGAGGTTTGTGTCCAGAGCCTCACATGAATTTCCAGGGAGGAGTCAGAGATCAGGATTAGGAAGGCAATCGTCAAAGCCACGGTGGGAGGCACCCTCCATTGGTCCCAGCTCTTGCAGTGGTCACTAGGCTGGGCCAGGCCTGACAGAGAACCAGGAACACTGCCACGTGGACTAGACAGGCTGTGTACATCAGATAGGGCTCAAGGGCTGGGAAGGGAACCGTCGGTGGGGGTGGGAACCAGGGATCTGTAGAGTACAGGAAAACCACCTGCAACCACCTGCAGAGGTATTTATGAGTCCCTGGCCTTGCTCCCAGGGCTGTGTGGGCTGGATCCAACCAGCACCTGCAGCAGCAGCCCAGCCCACTCCCAGACCCACCCTGAGAGTGTGGCTGAATCCCCAGCACTTTCCACAGGCCAGAGACAAGACCTCAGTCTCATAGAGGGTGCTGGAAACATTACCGATGGGAAGAGCCATGAAGATCCTGAGCAGCAGACACAGGCTGCCTGCAGGTGTGATGAGGAGCCACAGTGTTGGCTTTAGCTTTATCTGCAGAAGACTTGGAAGAGCTATTGTACAAATGCTCAAATAATAAAACAGCCAGTTGTTGCCGGGAGCCAGCATGGGGAATCCCGTCCGTGGCAAAGGTCATGAGGAAAGGGGCCTGACAAAGCGCAATGCGGGATCAGGCCTCAGAGGTCCCCCTGGACTTTCTTGAGCATCTACTCCCGAAACCAGAGTTGCCTGCCTTACTGCGTTATGTTTTCCACCTACTCCTCTGACATTGCAGGGGGGCTATCCCCGACCACCTTTCTCTGGAAGAAGTTAACTTAGAGCTCTAGTTAACAGTCTCCAGTCTCAGCTCCAACCCCTCTGATGGCTCTCTAGCCTGCCTGACAGGTTTGTCCGGACTCTTACAGCTGTGCATGTGAGAGGCACAGGAAGCTTAAAATATCCTAGGAGTGTAGGGGCTTCCAAGGAGTCAAAATCATTAGAATAGGACTGATTAAGGGTTTCATTGTTGAGCCAATACTTGCTGCCAAGTTTTCATATCTTTTATTTGTTGATATAGTTGGTATATAGAAAAAACAAGTAGCAACATAGATTGAGTTAAGTACCTTTGTTATAACCAACTGCACCTTTGTTCTACAGGGATGTAACTTTATTTAGTGCTTCGAGGGTGATGCAGATTAAAGAAAAACACTTCAGGGGAAATGAGATTAACAGTCATTAAGGAAGAGAGCCATAAAGTGGTAACAGGCCTCTTGGCCAGAAGATAATGTAAATCACCTGAGAGCTTCGTATAGGGAAAGATATGCAGAAAGAAAGCCTGGTATCGATGTGATAAGGGTCAGGACTGCTGCCTTGCACGTGGGTCTCCCATTATGCAAAACTTAGGGTGTATAAGCACCTTTTGAAAATAAAGTTATGTGGTTTTTTGCACAAGCTTGGCCTCCCCCGTGTCGACTTCCTCTCTCTCTTTCTCCCTCTCCCTCCCTCTCTTTTTCAGGCTGTTCCCTTGGAACACAGAGGCTCGCCGTGTCTACTTATTTGCCCGGGCTTCTAAGATCCACGCGAGAGGGAGCCCAAGGCGGGGCACCCTCCGCTATTCAAGCGGGCGCCAGTGGCCTACGTAGACGGTGCAAGTTTCTTGCCTTGAGACTTTATCAGCCTTCCGTGTAAACAAGGACTCTCAGCCTCTTTTCTCCTCTATTTTTTCACTACATTCTTCTTTCCTAATCTCTCTTTAAATTTCTAATCAATCTCTCTTCCGCCGACTCCGTCCCCACTTCGAATTCCCTGGATCCACCGGGACAGGACCCCGGCAAGTTGTTATCAGCAACGTGGGTTTATTTGGGAACAGGAAATAATTGGAATGCAAGACGACCAAACTAAGGCGAGCAACTACAGAGAACGAAAGGGAGAAAGCTCTCCCTAGAGGAGAAAGGGGGTTGGAGGGGCTGTTCTAAACAGAGAGCCCGTTGGAGGAAGCCGGGAGCCGGAAGTGTGGCGGCTTTCCGTTGGTCGCACTGTGACAGCTGCTCATTGGCTGAGCTGTTGCCGGGCGGGGAGAAAATCTCCCTCCCGCCTGGGGCACAGGTCTGCACCTTCCCTGGGGTCTGCGCCTTCCCTGGGGTCTGCGCCTTCCCGTGGGGTCTGCACCTTCCCTGGGGTCTGCGCCTTCCCTGGGGTCTGCGCCTTCCCGTGGGGTCTGCGCCTTCCCTGGGGTCTGCGCCTTCCCTGGGGTCTGCGCCCGAGGCTGCGCCTCAGGCCCTCGGGTCTCCCCGGCGCTGGTGGTAGAGAGCCCGCCTTCCAGTGTGGGGACCTGGGTTTGCTCCCTGGGCGGGAAGACCAAGGTCCCCACCCCAGTTCTCCCGCCTGGAGAGTCCACGGACCGAGGAGAGGACGCCGGTCCGGGGGTCGCCCAGGGCCTGGCGTGACTGAGGCCGACCCTCGGTGGGGCTGCGAGCACCCCCTTCTGGCCTCGCGGTAAACAAGGCTTCTGCTTACTAATTTTCACACTTCCCCTCTGTGATGAAGATTTCTCTCTAAAAGCGTCATCAACACATTTTTAAAATGGATTCCCTGACTTTTTGTCAGTCAGTGCCAGGGAGGACCTTTCCTGGATATCATGTCCCTCTTGGAAGAGAGGCTGGAAAACTCTGGAGGGCACATTCAAGTAAGAGGGGTAGGCCAGAGCTCTCGGGGATTTCCCTTCTGAAGTCTGTGTCTTAGAACAGTGAATACAGCAAGGGCACGCTCGGCTCGACACGGAGAGAAATAAGCACTTTGAGAAGGCACGGAACAGGAATAAACATGAAGCAATAGCTGATGCACTTTTCCTCAAATAGGGAAACTTCAAGGACTTCTTATTTGTGTAGATTGAAGTATAGTTATTTACAATATTGGGTTATCAGAGACTTTTTCATTTGAAAAAGACTTTGTCAGTCATACAGCCTGCAGGTTACAAATCCAGTCCATGAATTTTGAAAAGATCGCAGAGTTAGTTAACAGTCCTAATGAGAGAGAGAGAGACGTGTGTGAATTTCAAACCGCCTAACAAGCCTGACCCTGACCTCTGCTCAGATGCGGTCTGCTTCAGTTCCGGGAAAGCTTTCCTTTCAGGGCACCAGTTGGTGAGCAGCCTCATTCTGGGGTGGGTACTCTCTTTGGGTGTGCCACTTGGGTCCAGAGTCTCTTCCCTGGAGCCTGGCAGCACAGGCTGGTGAGCAGTGCCTGACTGGGGCCTTTCCAGAGAGGCTGAAAGGGGTCCTTCAGGGTTGCAGGCATGACACTTAAGCTCTTCCTCTCCCAGGAACAGCTGTGGAACGATGGCCCTTCCAGAGCACAGTCATCTCCAACAGGGGCAGAGTCAGGCCTTTGACGCATTGAAGTACATTTCCCTGTATCAGCCCTGGGTCAAGAGAGGCAGGTCTCAGGTACGCCTGAGGTCTAGTGGCTGTCCCGAAGGGTGAGCATCTATGAGCTCCAACGGGAGTGGGTCTGAGGGGGTAAATGGCAGTGCTTTGAGAACAGTAGTTGGAGAGTCTCTGTAAATGTTGCCGGTTGGGTTTTAAAAGCGCCAATAACGCCTCGAGTTACCCTGTGAACTGGAGAGCGTGCGGCAGCGAGAGTGAAAACCGGCCACACGGAGCAGAGCCGTCACGCTCCAGGCTGGCAGCACGGCGCCCCGGCCACCGGAGTCCGAGAGGGCTCCCCGGGGAGGCAGCATCTTCCCTAACACGGTGTTAGCCTTGGGAGAAGCTGCGGCCTCTCTTCACGGCAAAACTTTGGTCCAGTGAGGAAACAGACGGATCGTGACAAACGTGTTTGAATCAGTGAGGAGAGGGAAGCAATAAGAAATACATTTGCCAAAGCTCCAAATGGTCCATGAGGCAATTCAGTCTCTGGGAGCGAGTTTCCCTAGATTGCATTTGGACAGGTGGGCAAGCCAGGCAGGCACTTTCTGAGGCCTTATGAGCGCTCGCCGCCAGTGCTGGCTCGTGAAGGCGCTCATCCCGTCAGCGGCTCTGTGGTCTAGTGCGTGTACCAAGGAATGCGAACCTCAGAATTCCTCATGAAGCTGGATTGATATTTGGCCCAAGCTAGAATTCTTTTTGGAGAAGGCAATGGCAGCCCACTCCAGTACTCCTGCCTGGAAAATCCCATGAACGGAGAAGCCTGGCGGGCTGCAGTCCATGGGGTCGCGAAGAGTCGGACACGACTGAGCAACTTCCATTTCACTTTTCACTTTCATGCACTGGAGAAGGCAATGGCAGCCCACTCCAATGTTCTTGCCTGGAGAACCCCAGGGACAGGGGAGCCTGGAGGGCTGCCGTCTACGGGGTCGCACAGAGTCGGACACGACTGCAGCGACTCAGCAGCAGCAGCAGCAGCAGAGTTCTTTTCAGGGAACCAACAGGCACTAGATATCCAGTATTGTTTGTCTCTTTCTGAGGCCGGTTGTTACGCATTTCTAGTCAGTCTTCTCAGACTGTCGTTTTGAGGAGCATCTCTTCAGACCATAACAGAAGTTTGGCCAGTGGTTCCTCTGAGAGCAGTGTTGCTGCAGGGAATATCAGGGAGATGGATCCTCTTAGCCTCCGGGGAGTCACGTCCGGGATGAGCCACGCTCGGGGTCTTGATGATGGCCAAGGCGGCTAGTGAGAGCGTGGCATCTATTGGCTTTAGACAGAAGAGCCATTCTTAATCTCGCCCATTAGCGGTGAGCAGCCTCACTGCTTCCCTGAGCACCCAGGGCCCTGGGCCGCCCCGCAGACGCGTGGACCATGGGTGTGGATGCGGTGGGCTTGCCCTTGGCCGCACAAGCCTGACGAGAGCCCGCAGCTCAGCCCGTTGGGCCCAAGTGGCCGAAAGGGAAGGCGCTGCCTCGGCTGCCTCGGGAGGGAAGGAGGCGCAGCCGCACGCCCAACGCGGTCTTTGCTGTGTCGTCTCAAGCAGCAGCCGCCGCGAGCCGGGCCAGTCTGCCCTGGGGAGAGGCGCTCCCGTGCCCCCGGGGAGTCGGCAGTGACTGGCGGGCCGCACAGGCCCAAGGGGTTCGGTCAGAGAAGGAGCGGGGCGGAGTGCAGGGCTGAGGGTTGTTACAACGCGCAAGAGCTGCGCGAGGAGCTGTGGGCAGCAGGGGCTCACGGAGCTGGGGTGGCGTGCGGGGCAATTCGCGGGCTTCTACTGCCTGGGGTGCAAAGATGGTTAAAGGGGCCCCGGGGCTATCTCTCTGGTGGCCGTGACCGGAAGGACAGCAGCAGAGGCGACTCTGAGACGAGGGGCTGTCCCCGAGCCGCAGGGCCCGGCTGCAACACTCGATGGGGCGGTGACCGTCCCCACGTCCCCGAGGACGTTCTCTTCTCACAGACAGAGACAGACAAGGGAAGCTGATCACCAGGGTGTCGAGGGCCAGTAGTCTGTTAAACTTCTCTTCAAACTCTCAAAGGAAGGTCACCTTGATCTTCCCGAGTGACAGTCAGCTTTGCACGTAGAGGCTGGCCATAAGGGAGAAGTTTGGTGGATGAAACTGGAGCCGATTATACAGAGTGAAGTGAGCCAGAAAGAAAAACACCAAGACAATATACCAACACGTATATATGGAATTTAGAAAGATGGTAATGATGACCCTCTATGCGAGACAGCGAGGGAGAGGGTGGGATGATTTGGGAGAATGGCATCGAAACATGTATACTATCATGTAAGAAACAAATCGCCAGTCCATGTTCGATACAGGATACAGGATGCTTGGGGCTGGTGCCCGGGGATGATCCAGTGTTGGGGGCCAGCGTGAGGAACTCCGCCCATGGCAAAGGTCATGAGGAAGGAGGCTTGGCATACGCAAAGGCGTGATCAAGCCTCAGGAAACCCCTGTTCCCGAGCATCTACCCCAAAACCAGAGTCTGTTTTATGCTCTCGCCTACACCTCTGACTTTACGGGGGGCTCTCCCCCATAACCGTTCCTCGGAGAAGGAGTAAACGTGCAGCTCCAAGGCAATAAAAATTCCTGGGCGTGACAAGAGTGTTTCAGCTTACGGACTGCTCTGAAGGTTATCTAGCCCGCCTGTATAGGTTCGTCCGGCCACATGTGATTGTTTACAGCCTCCAAATCTGAGAGGCACGAGATGTTTTAGACTTACTAAAGGCAAATTCTTTTTGGGAGTTGGAAATTATTAGTACAGTGGGTTGGTTAGGAATTATATTGGTGAAGGGTTTTTCATGTGCCAATAATTGCTGCTAATTCCCTGCTCTGGGTGGGACAAGGGTGTCTCAGGTCAAACCTCTCTGCTGACAGCCTAGCTTGTGTGACAGGATTATCCATACTCCTGCCACTAGGCACAAGATTGTTTACTACTTCTTAACCACAAACAGCACAGAGGGTTTTGGAGTATTTTGATTGTATTCATCCCTACGTGTAACAAAAGGTATATAAGCAAACCCCAAAATAAAGAAGTTGGATCCGTTTCCAGAAAGACCGATTCCCCCATGTCGCTTCTTTCTTGCTCCCGTTTCTCTGGCTGAATTCCCATCTGGATTTGGCCTCCTTTTCTCCACTACACTATCTCCTACTACACTATCCGTTTCTAATCTCTCTATATATCTGTAATTAAATATGTATTTTTCCAAAGACGCTGACGCCGTCCCCACCTTCGAATTCCCTGGATCCACCGGGGCTGGACCCCGGCAGTCCAGAGAGATGATATGGGGAGGGAGGTGGGAGAGGGGTTCAGGATTGGGAAGTCATGTACACCCGTGGCTGATTCATGTCAATGTATGGCAAAACCAATACAGTATTGTAAAGCAAAATAAAGTAAAAATAAAAATTAAAAAAAAATACAGAACAAAGTGGAAAAAAAAAAAGAAAGAAAGAAAATTACGGTTAGCAAACGTTGTTGATGGGTGAGAGGCCAAAAGGTGAAGGCTGGAATAAACATATATATAAGAAAAAGCTCAATTATAACCTCAACATAAACATAAGTACTTTTTGGAACAACAATAAAGAGTTCTAAATTCTAAAAAAAAAGGAAAAAAGAGAGAGAGAGAAGTTTGGAATTCGATTTCCAGAGTATCCAGCTAAACCCAAGGAAAGCCTCATGACTGGGGCTTACTTTTTGGCTTGGGAAAGTTCAGGATGCCGCAAAGTGTACCTGGAGCCAAGTGCTGCCTTGTTTCAAGATCAGGTTCCCTAAATATCTATCCTGAGTTTGAGGAACCTTAGTTTTTCCTTGAAGACTTCATGTCCGTTTAAGACCAAAGGTTTTAAGAGAGGGCCGGTGTCTTCCTGGGAAGACGCTTGAGGGGAGCGGGCCGCGGACTCCCCGTGTGCCCGGCCCTTGGAAAGTGGGGTCGGGGCGCCCGCCCCCCGTGCGGTTGGAAATCCGGATGCAAGAGACCCAGGTTTGATCCCTGGGTCAGGAAGGTCCCCTGGAGAAGGAAACGGCAAGCTGCTCCGGTACGCTTGCCTGGGAAATCCCATGGACAGAGGAGCCTGGCGGGCTCCACGGGGTTGCACAGAGTCGGACGCGCCGGGGGATGGAGCACAACCTCCCGGTCAGCCCTCTGCACCTGCGCTCCCACAGCAGGAGAGACAGTCGACTGCAGGTTGTGTGGCACAGCAGCACCGTAGTGTTTATTGGGAAAAAATGCACATAAGAGGACCCACACAGCTCAAACCCATGTTGTTCAGAGGTCAACTGTGTATCATAGCAAAGTCAAGCCTTCAAAAAACTCTATGCCACCAGGTCATCTTTTAAGATTTATGGAAAAAAAGAGGGTTTTTTGGTGACACCTGGGCATCACTGTCTGGGTGGAGGCAGGAAGGCGCCGGCTGGCTGAACCAGCTGGAGCGCTGATGTGCGCACTGTGTAGGTGGTTAGGGTGACAGTTTGCCTTCAGTAGGAGGGGTGCTTGTAGAGGGTGGGGATTAAGAACAACGGGATGCTGAGGGGCAGCAGCATGGATCATGGCCTTCGGGTCCTGGACAGACCTCCAGCCTCAGCCCCTGGGCTTTCTCACAGGTTCTGCTTAGCAGTGTGCACGGGGTGGGGAGGGCCTGAGCCCTGGAAGCCTGTCACAGGCTTTAAACCTGGAGGGGCTTCTCTACTTAAGGGTGTTGGTTCGTTCTGGGGAGAGAATTTGAGGGATTTTAACTTTAGTCTTGACTGAAAGAGCTGTGGCTTTTGCCAATATCTTTCAAAGTTGTTGCCCGTAAGGAGGGTGGTAGCTGATTCAATAGGGACAAAGGGTCAGTGGCTCCAGAAACAGCTCCAGGACTGTGAGAGGCAAAGCAAAGCAAAGGCGATGGAGGGTCATTTAGTTCACCTGGTTGACTGTTTTGATTGTTACTATGACATCCTAGAATCATTTCCCTTTCGGGAGAAAGAGATTCCAGCGTGATATTTTCTCAGACATCTCAGCCTAATGAATGAACAGGGGTACAAGCCTGACTGTTGTCCACCTCAGCTGCTTAAGGGCCGGCTACTGTAGTTACGTGGTGGAGTCCTGCGGTAAGTGTTCTCGCCTCTTGCCAAAAGTTGGGGATTGCTTCTCTAAACCCTTTCAGGATGTTCCCATCAGGCAATTTCATCCAGCATTTGGCTTGTGCCTGCCCACAAGCATATGCCACTAGAGTATTCTTGCCTGGAAAATCCCCATGGACAGAAGAGCCTGGTCGGGCTACAGTCCATGGGGTTGCAAAGAGTCGGACACGACTGAGCGACTTCACTTTCTCTCTTTCTACAAGCACATAGACCTGGAGACCAGGCTGACGGGTTTGGGTAATAATGTTGGATTCTTGAGCAAACCTGTGGGGTTCCTCAGTGACTTTAGGGGCCTCTTGAGGGCTCACAGTCTGGCCTTAGACCAGGGAACATCAGCTTGGGATTTGTCTGGATCCTCAGAAAACTTAACTTGAAACGAGCACGTTCTGAATTTATGGTTACAAGCGGGGAAGGAGTGGAAGGGTAAATTAGGCGTTTAGAATTGACCTGTGCACACTGCTATATTTAAAACAGATAACCAGCAGACGACCAAGGACCTGCTTGCGGCTCGGAGAACGCTGCTCGGTGTTCTGTAATAGCTAAACTGGGAGAAGAATCTGAAAAAGGACGGCACGCGTGCATATACCCCTGAGCCACCCTGCTGTGCCCTGAAACTAGCGCAACACCGTCCATCAACTATGTTTCCATATAAAACAAAAGTTAAACAAAGGGGCAGATTCTGATAGGTTCAGAGGAGGAGGAAGTGGGGAGAGGTTTACGTAAAAAGGCAGCTCAGTGACAGAATTAGAAAGAGGCAGCGGAGGGCAAGGAGGAGGTGCAAGCAGAACAGAAGGGACCGAAGAAGGTGGGGTGGAAGGCTACTGAGTACACGGGGCTGAGCACACGGGGCTGCTGAGCACACGGGGCTGCTGAACACACAGTGGGGCTGAGCACACAGTGGGGCTGAGCACACAGGGCAGCTGAGCACACAGGGCTGCTGAGCACATGGGGTTGCTGAGCGCACGAGGCGGCTGAGCACACGGGCTGCTGAGCGCACGAGGCGGCTGAGCACACGAGGCGGCTGAGCACACGGGCTGCTGAGCGCACGAGGCGGCTGAGCACATGGGGTGGCTGAGCACACGGGGTGGCTGAGCACACAGTGGGGCTGAGTATACAGGTCTGCTGAGCACACAGGTGGCTGAGCACACAGTGGGGCTGAGCACATGGGGCTGCTGAGCACACGGGGCTGCTGAGTGCACGGGGCGGCTGAGCACACGGGGTGGCTGAGCACACAGCGGGGCTGCATACACGGGTCTGCTGAGCACACAGGTGGCTGAGCACACAGTGGGGCTGAGCACATGGGGCTGTTGAGCACACGGGGCTGCTTCGTCCAGAGGCAGAGGAGGTGGGAGGGGAGAGGCCTCAGGAGCCAATTTGCATTCCTCAATTATCTGTTTGCCTCAGTTAATTTAAAAATTGTATTTTGCTAAGAGGCAATTTTATAATCTCGATAACACTTTGAAACCTCAAAGTACCAATAATAATAGGAATTCCATATAGTTCTGAAAATTTTTAGAGCATGGCTGTCCAATTTATCTTTAAGAAAAGTAAGCTTGGGAAATTTAAGAGTTCCCCCTACTGACTGTTAGTGTTCTAAATTACTTTTGGTAAAGTTAGTCCATTTAATTAGAAGTGTGCCTGAGGAGGAACCCCAATTTTTAAACATAAAGCTGTCTGAAGGGGGCGGAGGGGGCACCATCAAAACATTTAAATGACGAGAATCCCTTATCTTAGAGATTTTTCTCTACAGCAAAGGAAAACCATTTCTGAATAGCTCAGTTCCAAAGGAACTGGACGGAAGAGTTAGCAGCACAGTTTCAGCAGGAATAGCCTGGTTTCAAGAGGTAGAGGCCAGAGCACCAGACAAGTGCTCCAAGAAAAGACGAACCTTTTAAATACAGGATGAAGGCTTCCTGTAATGGTATAGCTCAAATAACACCAGGAGAGCCTCAAAACAGAGGAAGAGTGGAACTTGAGTCCAGGAGAAAACTTACCTTAAACTCTAGGGTCAGCAAGAAAGCAGTGAGCTCCCGGGCTCTGTGAGTTCCCACTTGTTTGCTCACTGCATTGGAGTTATCAGGGGTCCTTTCTGGATCCCACTTCTGACACCAAGTAATGTTGACCTAAAACAGAAGCAGCCAGTAATTTTACCAGCAAAAATGGTTTGTTTGGGAATAGCAAAGAGTTACAATTCAGGATGTGCATTCTATGGTGACCATAGGTCATCCCAGAGAACAAGGAGAGGGACTACCTTTTACAGAGAAGGGGACTTCTGAGGGGCTGTTTAAAGCAAAGAGTCCATTGCAGGAAGCTGGGGGTGAAAGTGAGGAGACGGTGAAGTAAAGACAACCTCAGATGAAGGAAAACTGAGAGGCTCTGAAGGCAGCAGAGCTGGACTGAAGAGACAACGAAGGGAGATTCTTCAGACGTGAATCAGTCAGTTCAGTCGCTCGGTCGCGACTGACTCTTTGTGACCCCATGGACTGCAGCATGTCAGGCCTCCCTGTCCTTCACCATCTCCCAGAGCTCGCTCAAACTCATGTCCATTGAGTCAGTGATGCCATCCAACCATCTCGTCCTCTGTCGTCCCCTTCTCCTCCCGCCTTCAATCTTTCCCAGCATCAGAGTCTTTTCCAGTGAGTCAGCTCTTTGCATCAGGTGGCCAAAGTACGGGAGCTTCAGCCTCAGCGTCAGTCCTTCCAATGAATATTCAGGACTGATTTCCTTTAGGATGGACTGGTTGGATCTCCTTGCAGGCCAAGGACTCTCAAGAGCCTTCTCCAACGCCACAGTCCAGAAGCATCAACTCTGTCACTCAGCTCTCTTTATGGTCCGACTCTCACATCCATTCATGACTACCGGAAAAATGAGTGTTCCAAGATGGAAACCTGGAACACCGGGTCCAGGCAGAGCAGCGGGAGTGGCGGCTCCTCCAGCCGGGCCCTCTGGCGCTGCTGGGCGATAGGAGCAGACGTCGCGACACTGTTCGGGGGGAGTCTCAGGGCCAGTTAGTGTCACGTGCAAGACAACTGTAGCCCGAAAGGTGGCAGGGAAGGCGGCTAAAACATCACGTGAAGCAGACACAGCCGTCGCAGGAAGATGTGGCGGCACACTAGAAGCGCTCCTAACAACCCAGACGAAGGCAGGAAAGCGGGGGGGGGGGGGGGGGGGGGCCACG
>SJXO01001286.1:321859-339400 GCA_006408615.1 Connochaetes taurinus
TACTGCCTTGAATTGAATTCCAAATGTCAAGTGGCTTGCCTGATAGCTCAGCTGGTAAAGAATCCACCTGCAATGCGGGAAACCTGGGTTCGATGATCCCTGGGTTGGGAAGATCCCCTGGAGAAGGGAAAGCTACCCACTCCAGTATTCCCATGGGGTCACAAAGAGTCGGACATGACTGAGTCACTTTCACTTTCTTTCACTTTCAATTGACTTACCAAACTAAAGTTATCCATAATTACAGCAGGTGTGAATGGAGTTCTCTCATAGCCTAGGAAAACTAAGGGTTTAGGAACTGAGAACCAGAAACAGATGGAGACCAAGTATTTATTTCTCATTATTAATTACAATTTCTAAATCTTACTTCAAATGTGATGATACAGAGATTAGAGTAAAAGGATGAAAGCTGACATAGTGTGCAAATACGAATCAGAAGAAGACAGGAGCGAGTGGTTTTGTTAATGCCACACAACAGAAACTTTGGAACAAAGAGAATTACTGAGGATAAAGAGGATTATAAATTGTTAAAACTGACAATTCTTCAAGCAGCCGTAACAATTCTAAAAGTATGCACCTAAAAAGAGAGCTTTAATAGAAAAAACTTTTTGAAGCAAAAACGGACAGAACTTAAAGTAGAAATAGGGGCTCCCTGGTGCCCCTGGCTAAGGCGCTGAGCTCCCAGTGCAGAGGGCCTGAGGTTGATTCCTGGTGTGGGAACTGGATCCCACAGGCTGCAAGTAAGAGCTTGTGTGCCGCACTAAAGACCCCACACGCCACAAGGAAGATCAGAGGCCCTGCACGCCGCAGCTAAGACCCAGTGCGGCCGGAGGAGAAAGCGTTAAAACAGAAAGTAGAAACAGACAGCTCTGAGACGTCCCCCATGGCCCAGCAGTGGAGACTCTGAGCTTCCACTGCAAGAGGTGCGGGTTTGATGCCTGTTCAGGGAAATAAGATCCCACATGCTGTGCGGTGCGGCCAAGAAGTGAAAAAGAAAAGGAAATGGACAAACTCTCAATTACAGTTGGAGTCAGCAGTACTTTGGGCTTCCTCAGTGACTCAGCGGTAAAGAATCTGCCTGCAGTGAGGAGCCTCAGGACACGTGGGTTCAATCCCTGGGTCGGGAAGATCCCCTGGAGGAAGGCTCAGCAACCCACTCCAGTATTCTTGCCTGGAGAATCCCATGGGCAGAGGAGCCTGGCGGGCTACAGTCCAGGGGGGTCCTGTACACACAGCAGTGCTTCTCTCTCAGTAAGAGATAAAGCTTATAGACAGAAGATCAGCAAGGATATAAAACAAGTGAGCAATACTATGACCAGCTGGACACAGTGCCACTCACAGCACGAGCCACACGGCAGCAGCAGAGTGTGTGCCTTCCCAAGCGCACAAGGAACAGCCAAATGGAGCATGTCCTGATTAAAAAAAACTGACAAATTTAAGATAATCAAAAACACACAAGCATGTCCTCTGACTATAACAGAATTAGAATAGAACTCAGTAAGAGAAAGATGTCAGAAAACTCTTCAATTGGTTGGGAATTAAACACCAAAATCCTAAATAACCCATGGATCAAAGAGGAAATCGAAAGGGGAACTTAAAATATTTTTAACTGAATGCAGTTAAAATGCAGCATGTAAGGAAATTAAGAGATACAGCTGCAATGGTGCTTACAGGGGAATTTCTAGTACAAATGCTTACATTAGAAAATAAGTCTCACATCAGTCATCTAAGCTTCCAACTTAAATTAGAAAAGAAAAAGCAATGTGAACCCAAACCATGCAGAAAGGAGGAATGGATGCTGTCCTGCTCTTTGCAAAACCGTGGGCTGCAGCACGCCAGGCTCCTGGCTTCCGCCATCTCCTGGAGCTTGCGCGGTCCGTGTCCACTGAGTTGGTGGTGCTGCCTCGCTTTCTGTCACTCCTTTCTCCTTCTGCCCTCAGTCTTCCCCAGCATCAGGGTCCTTTCTCCAGGTGGCCAAAGTATTGGAGCTGCAGCTTCTGTCAACAACTCCAGTGAATATTCGGGGTTAATTTCTTTTAGGATTGACTGGTTTGATCTCCTTGTAGTCCAAAGGACTCTTACGGGTCTTCTCCAGCATCACAATTCGAAAAGCATCCCTTCTTTGGCACTGAGCCTTCTTTATGGTCCAGCTCTCACATCTGTGCATGACTACTGGAAAAACCGTATCTTTGACTATACGGGCCTTTGTGGGCAAAGCGACGTCTCTGTTTTTCATACACTGTCTAATCCATTACAGCTTCCCTTCTAAGGCTGCTGCCACTGCACACAGTGGTTTTGGAGCCCCCCCCAAAATAAAATCTTCCAGTTTCTACTTTTTCCCCATCTATTCGCCATGAATGATGGGACCAGATGCCGTGATCTTAGTTTTTTGAATGGTGAATTTCAGGCTAGCTTTTTCACTCTCCTTTCTCACCCTCATCTAGAGGCTTTTTAGGTCCTCTGCACTTTCCGCCATGACAGTGATGTCATCTGCGTATCTGAGGTGGTCGGCATTTCCCTCGGCGATCTTGATTCCAGCCTGTGATTCATCCCAGTCCAGCATTTTGCGTGAGGTGCTCTACACACAAATCAGACGAGCAGGCCGACAGGGGCACAGCCTTGCAGCACTCCTCCCCCGACTGTGAGCCAGCCTCTCGCTCCGTGTCTAGTTCTGCTACTTTTTGACCCGCACACAGGTTTCTCAGGAGACAAGTAAGATGGTCTGCTATTCCAGCTTTAAAGACTTTTCCACAGTTTCCTGTGGTGCACACAGTCAAAGGCTTTAGCGTAGTTAATGAAGCGGAAGTAGATGGTTTTTTGGAACTCCCTTGCTTTCTCCGTGATCCAAAGAATGTTGGTAATTTGATCTCTGGTTCTTCTGCCTTTTCTATACCCAGCTTGTACATCTGCAAGTTCTCATTTCACATACTGCTGAAGCCTAGCTTGAAGGATTTTGAGCATAATCTTATTAGCATGTGTAAGAGCAGAAATCAAAAGAATTTGGAAACCAAAAAAAAAAGAAAGAAAGAAAAAATTGTGAAACAAAAAAAATTGATAGACCTCTAGCAACAGCAACAGCAAAACCAACTGCAGGCCCAAAGACAGTGTCAGGAATGAAAGAGACCTGTCACTACAAACACGGCAAGCAGATAGGAAAGGAAGGCTCTGGGTAATTCTGCTGATACAAAGGCCGTAACTGGAGTGATGTGGACCAAGTCCTCAAAAGCCGCCAACGACCTGGATAACTTGAATAGCCTTATCACCACTAAAGAAATTGAGTCTGCAATTAAGTATCTTCTGAAAAAGCAAGTCTCAGATGGTTTCACTGGAAATTACATAAGACATTTAAAGAAGGAACACTAGAAATCCCTGCCAGGAGATGAAGGGGGAAGGACCCTTCCCAATCCGGCCAGCGTCGGCCCAGCACTGTGAGCACAGCTGCAGAAATCCTCCAGATCCACTTCTCTTCTGTTCCGTGGAGTCACTGCAAGCCCCGAGTCAGCCAGCACGGAACCACTGCTCTCGGGAAAGACAGGCTCAGATTCCCGAAAGCACCCAAGTACAAACAGGTGGCTCCAAACTGACCCTGAAAAGGACACGTGTGCAGCGGGAGCTGAAACAAGGAGGTCGCGGCGCCTGCGGAGCCTCCGCCGAGGACGGGCGGGCCAACTCCCTCGCGAGTTCGCCGCTCCGCTCGTGCCCACAAATGCCCACTGAGGCGAGGACAAAAGCAGTTTGAGGTTGTAGGCAAAATCGCAAGTACAAAATCCTCAAATAATGAGCCCCGACTGTGTTAGTAAACCAAATCCAGTAATATAAAGAGAAAATAGTGCAGCACAGCCGAGTGACGTTTATCCCAGCTCCAGTCGTCGAGAAAATCCACGACCCCACCACACCGTGCTCAAAGAAGAAAAACCACAGCAACGTGAGAACGGATGAAGACAGGCCCGTGACGAAGCACAGACCTCAGGCGGGATGAGAGCTGGCAAAGGACGCCCTGCAGCCAACGCGGCACCTCAGGGCGCTGGCGGCTGGGAAGCGGCTCCTGCTCCAGGCGGCGCGGTCGGCGGGCAAGGGCAGCAAGAGGCGGGCACGGGGGCCGAGGCGCCGCCGCCCGCGCCCAGGCCTCCACGCCTCAGGGAGCCAGACCCCTGGGCCAGCAGGCGGGCTTGGCGAGGCGGTGGATGCGAGGGGGACCGCAAAACCAGCTGCTTCTACCTGCCGCTCATAAATGATTAAACCTGAATGTTAAGAGGTACCGTTTACGCAAAACAAAGGCTCCCCACAAGGATGGAATACTTTGGTGTAGACCTCACAAAACGTGCTGGATCGGTATTCTGAACACTAGGAAAATGCTGATGAGACCCCAAATAGAGAGAAGATAAACTGTGCTCGAGGATTGAAGGGCTCAAAACTGTAAAGATGCCAATTTTCCACAAAGTGATCAAAGATGTTTCGCGTAACACCAATGAAAGTTCCAGATTGTTTTGTACTTAATGAGGGGCTGACTATAAAGTGTACATGGAAGGGCATAGGAACTACATGCTGCTTCTTTCAAGCATGTAGAATGTTTATTTCCATCCTACTACCTCCAAAAGAGGGGCTTCCCTGACAGCTCAGCCGTAAAGGATCCCCCGGGAACGCAGGAAGCCCGGGAGATGAGGGTGCGACCCCTGGGTTGGGAAGATCCCTTGGAGGAGGAAATGGCCACCTCCTCCAGTATTCCTGCCTGGAAAATCCCATGGACAGAGGATCTTGGCGGGATACAGTCCCTAGGGTTTCAAAGAGTCGCACACAGCTGAGGAGTAAGCATGCAGGAACTGGGATAGCTAAAACCATTTTGAAAAAGAAGACTGAAGTTGGAGGACTCAGACTGCACAGTATCGACTGTGGCTGCATAATCGAGGCAGCATGAGGGACGAGAGACACAGTGGAGAAACGGGCCCTCAGCGCAGGGCCGTCTACACGGAGGTGCAGAGGGGTTCACAGAGAAAGGATGGTTTCCTTAAATTCTATTGAAGTATTGTTGTTTATGATGTGGCACTGTTTTTGATGCTAAGTACTACGCTATATTATGTTTACCCTGATAGCTCAGTTGGTAAGGAATCCATCTGCAATGCAGGAGACCCTGGTTCGATTCCTGGGTCAGGAAGATCCCCTGGAGAAAGGAAAGGCTACCCACGCCAGGATTCTGGCTTGGAGAATTCCAGGGTCACAAAGCGTCGGACACGACTGAGCGGCTTTCAGTTCACTCACGTGGTCTACATTCTCTGTTAATTTCTCCTGAACAGCAGCGTGACTCCAGTAAACACACGGACAGTCTTGTCCACACTCTTTTCCTTTCTGGCTTCTCACAGGATACTGAATATAGCTCCCTGGGGTGCACAGCGGGACCTTGTCGTTCCTCTGTCCCGTAGAGAAGAGTTTGCCTCCTCTGACCCCAAACGCCCAGCCCTTCCCCTCCCCTCCTGCCTCCCCACTTGGCGACCACAGCTCGTTTCTGCTTCACAGGCTGGTCCGCGCCGTGCTGTTGTCCCACGTGTGGGGGGAGCGTCTGGCGCTTGGCTTTGCCTTTCTGACTAACCTCACTTGGTATGGTAGTCTCTGGGTCCGTCCACTTGCTGCAAATGGCATCATCTCCTTCTTTTTGATGCCGGGCACCACTCTACTGGATACATAAATATATGCAGGGACCACAGCTTCTTTGGAAAGGATGGTGCCAGTGTCTCTGCCATCCACACGCAGAAGAGATGGATGTGGCGAAGTCACACCTCTTACAGAGAATGATTCAGAAAGGCTCACAGATCACGTCGCATCATTCGACGAGGAGACTTAGGGAGCAAGAAATCTCATGACCCCGGTTAGGCAGAGAGTTCTTGGTAACCACACAAAAAGACCATCCGCAAAAGAGCACGCTGATCAACCTGACTGCGCCCAGGAGTGGGACTCGCTCTGTGAAATGCACCCTAAGACAAGCTACAGACTGAGAGGAGGTACCTTGCAAACCTCACACAGGAGCTGCACCTACAACGTATAAAGAGCTCTCTCCACTCAACAGGAAGTAACCGATCAAGAGGCGCGACGCTTGGCCAGAGAGGCTCCGCGCGCAGATGCGGACGTGGGGACACTCGGCCCCAGCCCCCTGTGTGGACGGGAGCCGCAGGAGGCCCGACTACACATTAGATCGGCTGAAAGGAAAAGCTGTGACAGGAACGCTAGACGGATGCAGAGGAACCGCAGAGAAGCGAGCTCTCAGCTGGACAGCATCTGGGCAGGGTTTTGAATCTGTTTCTCTTCGTTTACTTGGCTCTGTTGCCACTCGCGGGACCTTCACTTTCGGCGCAGACTCTACTCGCTGCCTTAGCTGCCCAGTGGCGTGTGGAACCTTCGATCCCTGACCAGGGATCAAACCCACGTCCCTGGGGTCCGTGGGCAGTTCCGAGGTGAACCCAGCGGTCAGTCTCCAGGAGGGTAGTGAAGCCCGCGCGTGCCGGCCCACGGCCGCGCCTCGCAGCTGGGGAGCGGGATCCCGCGGCCTCCAGCGCTGGGGGTTCAGCTACCTGGGGCAGCCCGGCTCTTCGCAGGCCCTTGGGAGCTGCCAGGCCTCCCCTCGAGCTGAGGGAAGACTCCCTCACAAGGACAAAACATCAGCGGGGGGAGCCGAGAGTGGGGGCCGGGGCCGGGCTGTAGGGAGTGCTGGGGGATCCTGGCCGCGGCTGCGGTCACACGGATGCACTCGCGTGCACAGAAAAGCTGCAGCTTCACTGCACGCGGGGGAGCAGCCTGACCCTCCCCCTCCTGCCTTCCAGCCTTTGCTCCGGTTGAGTCCTGGGCCTCAGGCCTTTGCAGTCACCTGACTCCGACCTGCCCTTCGCCCAGTTCTGGCGCCATCCTCTGCTGGGGAAGGGTGGGGTCAGAGGGCAAAGTCCGAGCAGCTCCCAGGAGGGACCCCTCTGGGCAGGGGCTTGGCGGTGACCCTGGGTGGGGGCAGGTGGCAGGGGCCGTCACCTGCCCAGCGGTGACCAGGCTGGGGGGGCAGTGACAGGGGTGTGGTGGCAGCAGGCAGACAGTGCCGGGCAGGTGCCCGAGAGCCAGTGGCCGGTCCAGCTGCCTCCTCGTGGCCTCCCACTGCTCATCGACAGCCCAGGTGAGGGGCGCTCAGGCTGTGAGGGTGTCCACCCAGCTCCTGCCCACCCCCAGGAGCTCAGGGCACTGTGTGCCCAGGAGGTGGGTGTGGGGTGGGGTCCTGGTGTCCCTGGTTCCTGCCCGTCTCTGACGTGGCCTGCGGCTCAGGGACAGAGGCTGGGTCCCGTGGGGACGGCAACTCAGGCAGGTCCCCCCCCTTAAAACGGGAACGTGATCTCGCTCGGAGGCCCCACTCCCGTGCTGGCTGGGGGCCCGGGGCCCGGCGGTCGGCCAGGAGGAAGAAGCCTCCGGCAGCATCTGCGCCCCTGCAGACACGGACGCAGCACCAAGTCCGCAACCTCAGGGTCCTGGTGGCCTGACCACTTCCTCTGGCAGCGCAGCCGCCGGCCCAAGGCTCCTGGTGACTCCTGTGCCTGGGACCCACTCAGGGATGTGGGGTGGGGCTGGCGAGGCCTCGGACGCCGAGCCGGTGCTCAGCCCTGGGCAAACCTCACTGCTGGGTCAGGGTACTTCCCAGGACCCTCCTGACCTCGGTCACTGGGCTCCACGCGGGCAGCTTGGCAACAGTGGGATGGCTAGGCAGTTTCCTGTCCCATCCTTGCTCAGGCCTGACCTCAGGGCTCTTAGAAAACACGCTGGGAGAGGCCTGGGGTAGGGGCCACAGGGAGGAGCCTGGTAGGTGGGAGAGTTGGGGTCCTGGGTCCCTGAGGTCAGTGTGGAGCTGGGAGTCCTGCCCGGTGGGCGATGGGAGGGGAGCGGGGTCCTAGGGGCGGGGGAGAGGGGCTCCCAAACAACACGGGGTGGCTCGCTGGCCCCTGGTGTGAACCCAGTGCCCCCTCCGCGCTGTATGTGGCTGGCTAGCTTGCCAGACCGGGCATCCTGGTGCCTGGCCCCTGCAGCCCGTCTGATGCCATGCATGGGGCGGGCACCCTGGCTCTAGTGTGGTCCTTGGCCCTGCCCGTTGACCAGCAGGAGTGGGCCGCCTGAGCCCCAGGGAGGACGAGAGCCAGCGGAGTTGGGGTGCCCCCTGCGGCCCCACGGGTGCCAGTGCTGCCCCTCACCATGGGTCTGACCTGGAAGCAGCGGGTCTTCACGGCTCTGCTGGGCACCGCAGCGGTCTCAGGCCTCACCGCGCTGCTTCTCATCCTGGTGGGGACCATCAACGTCCTCCTGCCTCCAGACACCAAGGTGTGCCCCGGGCGCTCCCGGAGAGGCTGTGCCGGGCCGCGCCTGCCCCCACGCCCTCCTGACCCCGGTGTCACCCCCAGTTTGGGATCGTGTTCGACGCTGGGTCCTCCCACACGTCCCTCTTTGTGTATCAGTGGCCAGCCAACAAGGAGAACAACACAGGCATGGTCAGCCAGGCCCTGGCCTGCCAGGCAAAAGGTCAGTGGACAGTCTGCCAGTGGTGGGCGGGGCTGGGAACTGCCGGCCGCTGCCCAACTGGGCTCTCAGCTGAACGGGGCTTTGGGAAGCGGTGGTGCAGGCTGGAGCCAGGCAGCAGGAGGGAATCAACCTGAAGGAAAAGGGCTCAGAGAGCTCCGTGAGTCACCCAAGGGGCCCAGCTGGTCAGTGGGTGCTGGGCCAAGGCTCCGGCGTGGGCCTACCTGAGCCTCTCCCCATGTGCCTCCAACCCCCCTCCTCCATCTCTTGTAAGGACACTGGTCCTCAGGTTTAGGGCCCACCCAGGGAAACCAGGTCATCTCGTCTTCAGACCCCTAACTTAATTCCACCTGCAGGGACCTTGTCGCAAACACAGTCCCCTTTGCAGGCTCCGAGAGTGAGGACAGGGACTCGTCTTTGCAGGGCGACCTTTCCACCTCCCTCAGGCCTGCTCAGCTCCGCCAGCCTCGGGGCCTGGGGCCTCACCCTGGGTGCTGTGTTCCAGGGTCTGGAATCTCTTCCTACGCCTCCGACCCTGCGCGGGTCGGCGAGAGCCTGCAGGGCTGCCTGGAGGAGGCGCTAGCACTGATCCCAAAGGCCAAGCATCACGAGACACCCATGTTCCTGGGGGCCACTGCCGGCATGCGGCTGCTCAGGTGAGGGGCTGGCGTGGGGTCCACGTGCCCCTGGGGCTGAGGCGCCACCCAGGTCGGTGAACAGGGGCAGCTCCTGCCAACTCCACCCCACCCTCCCTGTGCAGCCTCAAGAATCGCTCGCAGGCGGAGGACGTCTTCGCCGCGGTCAGACAGGCCCTGGGCCGGTCACCGGTGGACTTCTGGGGCGCAGAGCTCCTGACGGGGCAGGACGAAGGCGCCTTTGGTTGGACCACCATCAACTACATCCTGGGCCTGCTGGTGAAGGTGCCCAGGCGGCCCCAGGGCGGGAGGGCGTGCGGGAGGGGCCGTGGCCCGTGCGGCCGGGCCGGGACTCAGTGCCCCCGTCTGTGCCCAGTACTCCTTCTCTGGAGAATGGATCCGGCCCCAGGAGGAGACGCTGGTGGGCGCCCTGGACATGGGTGGGGCCTCCACCCAGATTACCTTTGTACCTGGAGGCCCCATCCTGGACAAGACCACCCAGGTCACCTTCCGCCTCTACGGTGCCGACCACACCGTCTACACCCACAGCTACCTCTGCTTCGGGCGCGACCAGGCGCTGAGCAGGCTGCTGGCTGAGCTGGTGCAGGTGGGCTTGCGTCCTGGGGGGCGGGCGGGGGGCCGGCTAGGCCGGGGCTCCGAGCGGATCCTTCCTCCTGCAGGCCAGCCCAGGCCTCCTGGTCCGTCACCCCTGCTACCACAGCGGCTACCGGGGCACGCTGGCCCTGGAACCCCTGTACGAGTCGCCCTGCGTCCTGGCGGCGCCCCCGGACCTCAGCCAGAACCTCACCGTGGAGGGCACGGGGAACCCCGGGGCCTGTGTCGAGGCCCTCCGGAAGCTCTTCAACTTCTCCAGCTGTGACGGCCGAGAAGACTGTGCCTTCGCCGGGGTCTACCAGCCCCCTGTGCGGGGCCAGTTCTATGTGAGGCCCCTGAGCCTGCCCTTGGGGCCCAGCTCCCTCCTGGAGGCCAAGGGTCCCAACCCCCGGCGCCCTTGGGGAGCCTGGGACCCTGGGTGGGGAGGGTTAGGGCTGAGCCCGGCTCGCCCTGGGCCCCGGGGCCCCACCCACAAGGGCACATTGCCCCTCCCCACAGGCTTTCTCCAGCTTCTACTACACCTTCCGCTTCCTGAACCTCACCTCCAAGCCGTCCCTGAGCGAGGCCAACGCCACCATCCGGGAGTTCTGCCTGCGGCCCTGGAAGCTGGTGGGTGGGCCCCGGGCTGCAGACTCACCAAGGGGGAAGGGGCGCCTCCGAGCGGGACCTTCCCTGGGCGGGGGCGTCGGGAGAGGGGCTCACTGGGCTCCTGGCCCCCAGGTGGAGGAGAGCGCGCCCCCGGACCAGGGCCCCTGGCTGCGGGACTACTGTGCTTCAGGCCTATACTTCCTCACACTCCTGGTCGAGGGCTACGGGTTCAGTGAGGAGACCTGGGGAGGCATCGAGTTCCGCCAGCAGGTGCCAGCTGGGGGGCCTGGGGGGCCAGGGAGGGGTGGGGCTCCAGGGCCGAAGCCCCGCGGCCCTGACCCAAGCCCCGGCCGGGGTGTGGCCCGCAGGCCGGCGGCACGGACATCGGCTGGACACTGGGCTACATGCTGAACCTGACCAACCTGATCCCGGCTGAGGCGCCCGCCCAGCGGCGGGCACAGAGCTTCGGCGTCTGGACGGCTGGGGTCGTCTTCGTGGTACTGACGCTCGCGGCCACGCTGGGGGCCGTGGGGGTGCAGCTCTTGTGGCTCCAGGACTAGGCCAGCAGCCCCTGACGCCGGCTGCCAAGGCCCAGAGCCCAGCCTGGCCACCTGGGCTGGCCCGGCCCTGTCAGGAGCCTCGGCCCTCGTCCCGGGGGCTCCGGCCGGCCTTCAGACGGCCCTCTTCTGCCCCCGGGGTCGCCCTGGCTGTGGGAGCTGTGGGGGCCCCGACCACAGCCCCGCACTCCCGTCACCCCAGCCTGTTTCCCGGGACCCTCTGCACAGAAGCCGGGCGTCGGGGCCCGTGGGCACCTGGACTGCTGGCGGCGGACGGGTGTAGGGCCAGCTCGGGCCTGGGGCGGGGGTGCCTGCCGGAGCCAGAGCAGCCCGAGCTTTGGGAGGGCTTGGCTGTGGGCCACGGGGTCTCCGGCAGAGCCGGGGTCCAGCTCCGTGGGGTTCTCCCGAGCGGCCCACCCGCACCCCTGGAAGCCCGGTCAGGCCGAGACAGGTCGCACGTGGGAGGCAGATGCCTTTATTAAACCCTCCTCGCCACCGCCTCCTCCGCCGAGCTGCTCAGGCGCGCCGCGCAGCCGGGACAGTGAAGCTCTTGGGGAAGATGCCGATGCGGCCGTCACGGTGGCCCTCCAGCCACGCCTGGTCCACTGCGGGCATCGGGTCGTTACTGCATCTGCGCGCAGACCCCGGTCGGGCACCCCCCAGCCCGGGCAGCGCGGGCGCTACCTTCGCACAGGACATCCACAGTGTCTCCTGGCTGCAAGGCCAGATCCTCGGGCCTCTGGGCAGAGTAGGCGTGCTGGGCCACCACCTGGTAGAGGACTGGCCGGCCGCCCACTCCCTGTGGCAGGGCGAGGGCTGGAGGGTGAGCTCAGCCCCGGGAGAAGGGCCGGCCGCCCCCCGAGCCCACTCCGCTCACCCGGCACTGCAGCTGCAGACCCCCAGGGCCGGCCGCATCCTGCCAGGCCCTCCGCAGCGCCTCCTCCCCAGAAAGGGGCACCCAGCGCCCGTCCTCGCTGGGGTCTTGGTAGCTGCAAAGAGACACCTCAGAGGGGGCCGCGTGGGCGAGGGGCTTCAGGGGGTGCTAACCTCCGACGGGCCCAGCCCTCCTGCAGGGCAAGGCCGAGAGGTGGCCATCCCGGAGCCCCCTTCCCGCCCCGCCACGCCGTCCCAGCCCACCTGAGCTGGGCACGCTGGGCGTGGGGGGGCAGGGCCTCGCTCAGCAGGGCCCGCAGCCTGGACAGGTCAGCTCCTCTCGGGGCCGTCAGGCTCAGGGTGAGAACGCACTGCACGGTGACGGTCGCCAAGGACTCAGAGTCCCCCGGAGCTGCTCCCTGGGTGCAGGAGAATGGTGGCTGGGCCCCAAGGCCCCAGGTCCGGCCGGGGTGGGTTTCAGGCCCAGGGGGCAGGGCAGGGGCAGAGGGGAGGGCAGGGGCCACGGACTTGGGAGGCTTCCTCGGCTGGATCGGAGCGGGGCCTGGCCTCGGGGCCCTCACGTCCCTGGGGAGTGGGGGTGACGTGAGAGCTGCTGGCTCTTACCCCTGTGCCGGGGGGCTCAGAGGAGGAGCCAGGGCTGGGCTCCCCAGCTGCCAGCAGCCCTGCAGGGAGAAAGGAGGGGGGAGCCAGGGAGTCAGGTGACTGCTGTCCTCTGAGGGGAGCAAGTCAGAGTAGGGGCTGCTGGCACCCCGCCCCAGGGAACCACAAGGCCACCAGCTTCCTCTGTGGAGGACACAGCAGCTCCCAGCACTCCCCCTAGACGCCTGCCTGGGCCGAGAGCACCCCGCCCCTCAGGGGGCCCTCACACCCCGCCCCGCACGGGGCCTCACCTGGAGGAGCCTGCTGGCCAGTGTGCTCCCCGTGGGCACTCTGCAAGGAAAGCCACAAGCTGGGGCTCTGCCGGGCCTCAGGTCGGGGCAGAGGGTGGGGGCGGGGACTCTGCTGGGCCCAGCAGACCAGGGGGGTGAGGGGCACAGCCTGCAAGATGGCCCGGCTGGGCAGGAGGCCACCAGTCCAGCCCTGTCACAGGTGAATCTGGAGCATGAACCAGATCCCTATGACCCGGAGGTGACAGACCGGCCGCCGTGCCCGCGAGTGGGGAGCTGTCTTCCCCTGGCCCACCAGGAGGTGGCAGCTGCAGCTGAGACCAGCCTGGGCTGAAGCCAGGGACCCGCTGGACATCACTCTGTGCTGGGACCGCAAGCCTTGGGCGGGCAGGACGACACAGAGCCCCCAGCCCAGGCCGCCTGACCCGCGGATGGAGACCCCGACTTCAGGGTGGATTAAGCGGGCTGCGCTTGCCCACGAAGCATTAGGATTTCTATCCGATTTGCCGGCGGCTGGAAGCAGTCAGGGAGCTGCTGCCGTTCCATCTGGAAGGCCTAGCGCTCAGCACAGCGGTGACGAACCGACGGCTTTCAAGAGCGCCGATCAGCCCAGTGAGTGAGCCGGGCCTCAGCGGACAAGGAGGGGGAAGGACCCGCTCGTTCTCACCCGAGCCCCTTGATAACGCCAATGTGCAAGGCCGCTTTCTCTGTGGTTAACTCTAACTTCCTCACAGCCCCTGGCACCCCACCCCTCAAGGCACACCTGCCTGGCACATCTGCCCTGAGAAGCCTGGGCCAACCCCTCCTCAGCTGCATGCAGCCCCTGGGGCATCTCGGGGAGTCCCGCGTCCAGCAAGGAAGGCCGGGCGCCCCAGCTGAGGGGCGGAAGCCTCACGGCTCTGAGGCACGCACTGCAGCCCCTCCCGGGTCCAGGGTGGGGAGCACCCCCAGCTCCCCTCGGAGCACCTACGAGCGTCCGTGTGTCCCCGACCCCTGGCATCTGGTTGCTGCGGCTGGCTCCCACCCGGCCCCTGGCCTGCCTAAGGAAGCCAGAGCCCTGTCCCCAGCAGGTGATGAGGCAAGCTGCCCGGCCTGACATGCCCCGCTGGGGCTGGTCCCCAAGCCCAGCCTGGGGCGGGGGTCTTGCCAATGCTGTGGCCTCTGCCTGCCCCGCCGGGGCTCACCCACCTTGTGGGTGACCAGCGTGCCGTGGTCGTGCTGCCCAGCCTGGCCGGAGCTGACCTCCAGCTCCACGTCAGCGGGTGTCCTGGGGCTGCAGGGGGTGCCAGCTCTGCCGGGGGCAGTGTCACGGGCCCTGGAGGGGAGGGGCCCTCGTTCCCAGGCCTCACCCACGGGCAAGGCCTCGTGAAAGGTGGGCCTGCAGAGCCCCGAGCTGGAGAGGAGCACCCCACGCAGAGGGCCGCCTGCAAGGCCTCGTCTGGTGGGCTTTTCCTGCAGCCTGTGGCCAGCTGCACCCCACCGGTGCCTCTGGTGCCCCCCCGGCCTGAGCAGGGGTGGGCTCTCCCCCTGGGGACAGGATGGGCTCAGGACAGATGGGAGGGCTGACCGAGGCGGGATGCCCCCCACCACACTGGGACCCTGGACAGTCTGGAAAGGGGACAGGCCCCACTGGCCCCCGGTCCCTGGCCCTGAGTGGCCGCAGTGGGTCTGCCCAGGAGCTCCAGCATCAGGCCAGGAGGCAGGCCTCACAGGGCCCCTGCCGATAAGAGAAGTGGGAGCCAACCCCTTCCTACCGCGCAGCAGCCCTGGGCCTGGCTTCACCACGCACGTCCAGAGCCTGTGGGCACAGACAGCTCTTCCTCAGGACGCAGACCCCCAGGAGCCCCGGGGGCCAGGGGGCAAGGCTGCAGGGTTTTCACCGGCTCTCACCAGGATGGGCTGCCCCCTAAGTTTAGATCGGAGGGACATGGGGAGCCCCGGGGAGGGTTCAGGCACCCTTAAGGGTAAAGAATCCAGGAGGCCTGGACCTGCAAACGCCAGAGGAGACACGGGGTGCGGGAGGCGGCTCGCCTACCTGTGGTTGTGGTGGGGCGACCCCGTGTGAGTCGGCGGGGAGGGCGGAGGCCAGCACCTGTGAGCGGCAGCAGGGGCGGCTGCCTCAGCGGTGCCCGGCCTGCTGCCCACCTGCACCCCCATCCCCACCTGCCTGGTGGGCCTGCCGGAGCCTGGCTTATCTGTGTGACTTGTTTCCAGTGCCGCTTTTAAAATGTTCTTATTTCATAGCAACAGTCACTTCCCGTGGTAAGGGCTCCAAGTGGGCGGATTAATGCAGCTCAGAAGCGCCTCCTCCAGGCAGTCCTCCAGCTAAGACACCCAGTGCCTGGCCCTGGGTGACCGGGGCGTCAGAGGCCCGGGCCACAGCTGGAGACCAGAGTGAGCCTTCCTTTGTGCACAGGGAGCCCTCTTTCCCTGCACACCAGCCCAGCCTGGGGCAAGCTGCACCCCATCAGCCGGCGATTTTGCTGGTGCCGCTTGCCCGGACCCCAGGCTGGGCAGAGGTGGCCAGGCCAGACCTCCCTGTTCCTCCATGTTCCTGCCCCCTGAGGCCGAAATGCAGGGCGAGGTTGAAGCCAGGAGAGCGAGGCTGCGGCTGAGGCAGGCAGGGCTGTGCCGGCTGGGGGTCTGCAGCGGCTTCCGGTGGCTCCGCCTCCAGGTCCCAGGACTCAGCCGTGAGCACTGCTGCCCCGGGAGCCTTGTGCCCCATCCCACCCCAAGGCCTCAGGACAGTGTGAGCTCAACAGGGCCTGGCCGCCCGCCCTGCGGCCTGCTGGAGCCGCTGGCCCCGAGCCCTGGGCCCAAGCAGAGAGAAGCCGCCTCCTTTCACCTTGGCCTTGCCCAGGAAATCCACAGGCTCCAGGTGCTCCAC
The DNA here is from genome assembly GCA_006408615.1 of Connochaetes taurinus. Taxonomy (NCBI): domain Eukaryota; kingdom Metazoa; phylum Chordata; class Mammalia; order Artiodactyla; family Bovidae; genus Connochaetes; species Connochaetes taurinus. Next base: position 337,449 of record SJXO01001286.1, read on the forward strand.
GTGCCGCCTACGGGGCCGGAAGACCTCACCCCTGGGGATCTGCCGAGGCCGCAGGGGGACCTGTTTCTGGAGGGGCCGGGTAGGGGAGCCCTGAGCGCCGGGAGCCGCCCGGGGCCTCAGAGCAGGGCGGCCCGCCCCCAACCCTCATGGCCTGTGCGAGGCCTGCCCCCAGACTTTTCTTCATCTCATAGAGTTAGTCTTGGGGGGCTGGACGGATGTGAGCCCCAAAACTGCAGGCTGTGGGCCTGGCCAGCCCCCCGAGTCAGCTCAGGGGCCTGGCTCCCCTCGCCTGCCCCTCACTTGCCCCTTACCTGCACTTGGCCCAGGGCGATGTCCAGGCCATTGCGGACCCCTTCCGGCCCCTTGGAGATGGCGTCCCCCAGGCTGCAGGTGGCCTCTGCCCAGAGCCCCAGCTGGCTCTGCGCTGCAGCCACATTGAACAGCACCTGAGGGCAGGGGGTGGGGGTGGGGGGCGAGGTGACGGCAGGTCCAGCATTCCCCTCCCCCACAGGGCCACCATCTGGCCCCACACCTGGCCCTGCACTGGTCCAGCCCCTGAGCTGCCCAGACGCAGTGGACCGGGGCTCTTCCAGGTGCCCCCTGGCTCCCACCCTGGGGTGGGCTCTGCCTGGCTGGTTTCTCTCTGGACCCCCCAGCCAGAGCCAACCAGCCCTCCCTGCTTCTCCTCTGCTCTGAACATCAGGCCATCTCCCGTCTTCAGAAACATCCGCTCAGCCTTCACGCCTGTCCTGCGTTTGGCCTGACCCTCTCCTGCCCGTGCTGCCCTGTTCCCTGAACCCCCAAGAGTCTGGGGCACTATCTGAGGGGCGCCTCTTGTCCGCCCCTCCCCTCCCGAGCTGGGCGATAGCAGTCAAGTCGTCCAGTGCTGCTGGGAGGATGGAGCACCGCCCGGGACAGCCCCTGTCCCCGCGCTCTGCAGGGACTGTGCGCTCCTAGGGCCGCTGCCATGGGGCTGCCCGGGCCACGGATGCCAAGCCCACACCCCGTCCTGCAGGCCAGGGCTGGGGCCTGGCCCACCCTGGTGGGACTCCCCCCATGGTTGATCTACCGGACACTGCAGCTCCCAGAGACTGCAAGGTGGCGTGTTTCTGGGAGCGGTGGGAGAACCTCCTAAGCCTTTCTCTCAGTGCCGGCTACTTCCCAGGAGGCCAGGAACTGAGCCAAGCACCAAGCCCAGGGCAGGGAAGCCAGGGCCCACTGCCAGGCCAGCTCCCGCCCTGCCGACTCTGCCACCTCTCGCTGACCTCCGACACTGCCCTCTCCTGCTGGGATTTTGGGGCCCCTCTGGCCAGAGGGAGCACCTGTTAACTCAGGCCCACCTGCCACTGTGACAAGATGACAGGGCCCAGAGGGTGGGGCCAGCCCTGGAAGGACCCCCCGGGCTGCCCGCCCACAGACAGCCCCCAGGGCCCAGCCACACGGCCTCCTGGTGGCCGGCTCCCCGCACGCTCACCTCCCAGGCTTGCAGCTTGAACCGCAGGCCCAGCTGGGTGTAGTCAATAGCGGTGTTGTCCCTCAGCTGGGCCAGGGTGCGCTGGAAGTCGGACAGGGCCTCCTGGAACCTGTGGGCAGTAGCGGAGCCTGGTGTGGGGCCCCTGGGCGGCCCCAGGACAAGGGCTCCACCTTGGCCGGGACCCGCCCCCCGCCCCAGCCCCTCCTGCAGCACGGGGCCGCAGTGGTCGGCAGGCCTCAGCACACGGGGTCCACACAGACGGGCTGTGCAGCATGTGGGTTCCTCCGCCTGCACCGCAGGCCCTCTTCCGAACCTCGGGGTGCAGAGTGCCCTGCCTGCTTCCGGGGTCTCCGTCCCGCAGGCCTCCCCACCCAGACCCCGGCTGGATGCCCCAACCCCAACCAGGATCCTCACTGCCCCCGGGGGAGGCTTCCAGGCTGAGAAGGTGGGGACCCCAGAGCCCGCCCACCCTGTGCAG